>ML778932.1:80069-95388 GCA_009831015.1 Picea engelmannii | reverse complement strand
GCTTTGGTTGAGAATGAGGCAGGAAAAAAGTTGAAGTGTCTCAGATCAGATAATGGAGGTGAATATTGCAGCAAGGAGTTTGATGATTACTGTTCATACCATGGGATTCGTAGAGAGAAGACAGTTCCACGAACACCACAAGAAAATGGTGTGTCGGAGAGGATGAATAGGACAATCATGGAGTGTGCAAGGAATTGCATGCTGGTTTGCCCTTACAGTTTTGGGCAGATGTTGTATATACTGTTGTTTACTTAATAAACAGAGGACCTTCAAACTCTTTGGATGGTAGAATTCCAGAGGAGGAATGGACCGGAAAAAAGGTACACTATTCTTTTTTGAAAAATTTCGGTTGTGAAGCATTTGTCCATATTGATAAAGAAAATAGAACAAAGCTTGAGGAAAAATCCAAGAAGTGTACCTTTATTGGATTTGGTGTTAATGATTTTGGTTATCGCTTATGGGATTATGAAAATAACAAAATCATTAGGAGTAGAGATGTCATATTCAATGAGAAGGTCATGTACAAAGTTCAGTTGCAGGGAAAGAAACAAGAAAAAGAAAAACAAGAATACACAGTGCTTGATGAGATCACTGAAAAAGAAATTCCAAAGGAACCAGGAAATCAAAATGTACAACAACAGGAGAAATAGGTAACTCAAACACCTACAAGTGTTGTTAGAAAATCTACCAGGTTAAGTATACCCCCTAAACGATACCCTCCTTCATTGTATTATTTATTGTTGACTGATTCTGGTGAACCAGAATGTTATGAAGAGGCAATGCAGGTAGACACCAAAAAGAAGTGGGAGCAAGGCATGAGAGAGGAAATGGAGTCTTTGGAAAATAACCAGACTTGGGACTTAGTTCAGTTGCCTATGGGAAAAAGAGCATTGCAGAATAAATGGGTTTACAAGTTGAAGGAAGAAGATGGAGGAGAAAAGTGGTACAAGGCTAGACTTGTTGTAAAGGGGTTTGCACAAAAGAAAGGTATAGATTTTGATGAAATATTTTTTCCTGTTGTTAAAATGACTTCAATTAGGACTATTTTAAGTCTTGTGGAAGTAGAAGATTTTCATCTTGAACAGTTAGATGTAAAAACAACTTTTCTCCATGGGGATTTGGAGGAAGAGATTTATATGAAGCAACCACAGGGGTATGAGGTCAAAGGGAAGGAGAATTTGGTATGCAGGTTGAAGAAGATATTATATGGCCTAAAGAAATCTCCAAGGCAGTGGTATCTGAAGTTTGACAAGTTTATGACAGAACAGGGTTATAGTAGATGTCATTATGATCACTGTGTTTATTTTAAAAAGCTAGAAAATGGAAGATTTATTATCTTTCTATTGTATGTAGATGACATGCTTGTTGCAGGGTCTAATATGCAAGATATAAATGTGCTCAAGAAGAAATTAGCCAATTAATTTGCGATGAAGGATTTGGGTGCTGCAAAGAAAATTCTTGGTATGAGAATAACAAGGGACAGGAAAAATCGTAAACTAACATTGTCTCAGGGTGAGTACATAGAGAAGGTGTTGGAGAGGTTTAGAATGCATAATGCAAAACCAGTTAGTACACCTTTGGCCAACCATTTCAAATTAACTAAGGAAATGTGTCCCAAGACATAGGAGGAGACATAATACATGTCCAAGGTCCCATATTCATCAGCAGTTGGCAGCTTGATGTATGCAATGGTTTGCACAAGACCAAATATTTCACATGCAGTGGGAGTTGTGAGAAGATATATGAACAATCCAGGTAAAGAAAATTCGGAGGAAGTAAAGTGGATTCTAAGATACTTGAGAGGTACTGCTAATCATGCATTATGTTTTGGAGGTTTAAAAACTATTCTACAAGGATATGTTGATTCAGACATGGCAGGTGATAAAGATAGCAGGAGGAGTACCACAGGGTATGTGTTTACTATAGGCGGAACAACAGTAAGTTGGATTTTGAAACTGCAAAAGGTTGTTTCACTTTCAACAATAGAGGCAGAGTATATTGCTACTACAGAGGCTAGTAAAGAGATGATTTGGTTACAGAGGTTTATGAAGGAATTGGGAAAGAAGCAAGAGAATAGCAGGTTGTACTATGATAGTGAGAGTGCCATTCATCTTGTAAAGAACTCATCCTTTCATTAAAAGACTAAGCATATACAGTTGAGGTACCACTTCATACGATTCGCCTTAGAAGATGGACATTTGAAGTTGGAAAAGATATACACTAGCCATAATCCTGCAGATATGTTAACAAAGGGAGTAACTAGGGAGAAACTGAGTTCCTTCTACGTTTCAGTTGGTCTTCAAGAGTGAAGATGAAGATGAGAAATTTTCCAGGTCCAAGAAGGTTTAGAGTCCAAAATATACAACAATGGTGGAGTTGTTGAGATCAGTCTCCAAGTGGGAGATTGTTGGTTGTGGAGCCTGATTATCTTTCTGATTCAGAGGTATTTTACTTTCAGTCGTGTTTATACACCATGAAGTATTTACAACCCAGAAGTATGTACACTCTTCCACGCGAGGGAGTGCAGAGGGGGGGTACCCCCTCTGCGAGGTCCGGGGGGGCTATCCCCCCGGCTGGGGGTTGTGGGGGAAAGCGGGCCCCCAACAGGGGTTCGAGGGAAGCTTCCCCCGAAGGAAAAATTTCCTTGTAAATGCATATTGTAATTTCATTGTAAATCTGGACCGTTCATTATAAAATCACAGATCTAACGATAGAGATTATGTTAGGGTTTTTTTCCCTAGAAGGAAACCCTCTTTTATGAGGGAAATGTATTGTGGCTATGATTGATGGGGAAGATTGTATTCTGAGACAGGAGACTGTGAGAGAAAGAAGAGGAAGTTATAACGAGTTTGTTGTAGGTTGTATCCCTTCATATGATGGATAATAATAAAGCAATGACCTGACAATTTCTCTGGTGGATGTAGCCCACATTGGGTGAACCACGTAAATCTGTGTCTCTATTGTATTGTGTATCTTATGTGTTTTTTTTCCGCATTTGTTTTATTTTATTGCTCCACGGTTCTATTTTTCTAACATACAAATCATGTATGAAACTGGTTCAGGTAGAGCCCGCTGCTAGGCTCAGATCAAGAGTCTCTTCGATAATCAACTTGGGAAGTCTCCCAAAAGGGAAGAAAACACAAACCACGGTGTAAGTCCTCCTGCGAGATAGAAACCGTAGTCATGGATTCAAGGATAGTCTCATCTGAAGGCAATTAAAAATTCGAAGTAAATTGAACATACTCCATATGACGATGGAGGTTCTGACCAGGACTGGTAGAGTCTATCAGTGAAGAATCACGATCACGAGGGCTTGAGGATCTACTAACAACGATATCATACTCAGAAGGATACTCAAGCCTACTTGGACCAAGAGGGGGAAACAAGGGCTCCCTTGCCCCCATTGGATAAACCAATGGATCAATTGTTGAGATGAAGTCTCAAGAGGGAACACATGATTGCATAGGTTCCTGCTTAGAAGAAATTGAACATTGAGGATAAGATGCCACATAATTAACCCGTGGCAGGGTAGAGTCTATACGAATGCTAGGAACATATAAAGGGGTAGTTTGAAATAATTATGAATTAGGATGGTGATTATCAGATGCTAGCTGGTCGATAGTGACAATGCTTCCATTGTGGGGGGAATGCATCACCTACAAGAGCCTAGACACCACAACATTCATAACATATAAATAATCATGCCCGAGAATCATATTGAAATCTAACGGGCCTTGTACCACTATAACATCGACACGGACAATCTTCCCACCTAACGAGACAGGAAACTAAGGAAGAACCCCCAAATATTCACTAGGACGTCTGTCAAAATCCAACAGTTCATGCGAAGAAGACACAAGATCGGGAGATCCCAAGACTTTCCAAACCAAGGAGGATAAAATACTTGCAGAGGCTCCTTCATCCACAATACATCGATAAATGTTTGTTGAATTAACTTCAACCCTTATTTGAAAAGGTGCAATAGAAGGAAGATGAGGCTCAACAAGGTCATTCCAATCAAAGGAAACCATCCTAGGGCTTGGAGGGGGTGTGCTCAGAACGAGCGAAATGCCCCCTTGTTCTGAAAGTATTGAACCAAGAATGCTAAAAACATATTCGGTAGACATGTCACTCCCCAAAAGAAGAGTGGGATCATCTGATGACTGCATTGACATGACCACTTTTGCAACCAATGGCTGAATAGGCTGCAAGACTACATGGTCTAAAGGCACCTCACCCCCCAAAAGAGGAGTGGGATCATCCAATGACTGCATCGTCATGACCACTTTCACAAAAAATGGATGAATAGGCTGTGGGAATACATGGTCTAAAGGAACCTCACCCCCCAAAAGAGAAGTGGGATCAGCCGATAACTGCATCGACATCACCACTTTCCCAAGAAATGGTTGAATAGGCTAAGAGACTACAAGGTCTAAAGGCACCTCACCCCCCAAACGAGGAGTGGGATCAGTCGATGACTACATCGACATGAACACTTTCTCAACCAATGGTTGAATAGGCTGAGAGGAAACCTCAAAAGACTCAGAATCAGAAGATCTTGTAGACAGGGACCACAATCTTTGTACCTCTAGAATGCTAGGGCACAAATGAGTAAGGCGATCTCCCTTGCAAAGCTTACAAGGGAACTTAGGCTTACGTCCTATCCGTTTAGGTTTCTCAACTTAGGCTACCTTTCCACACGCGACCTTGTGTTTAGCCCCTGTGTTAAAGGGGGGTCCCAGATAAATTTCGCGATACTGGACTTCTACACTCCTTAGCACATACTCATATGTTTGTTTTATAGCCTTGAAGAGTTTCCTCTCTAACCTAAATCAAGGCTCTAGCCTAATCTAGTTGATGGAACCTACAAACATAAAGTCTAGTAATTTTTAATTAGCATTCCTTTTAAGGCTTGATTTACTTAAAAGGGGTATGGTAGTGCAACTGATGTTGTTAAGACTCTTTGTGAAAAATGATGAAACTTGTATGAACACTGGCAAAGAATGATTATATTTTTTTTTTTGAAATGATTTTAATATGAGAAGAAAACACAACACTATGTTAATTTCTTTTCTTTTTCAAATAACAATGCAAAGAAAATGTCAGGAAAGAAAGAGACCTAAAAAGATAATTTTTGTTTTTTATATTTTCTTCCAATAAAATTTGAAGCTAAAAATAAGTTTAAAAGGCTAAGAAACAGAAGAAATATTTTAATGAAAAAGCAAGCTATTGTTGTGATCAAACCCAAGTTACTGACCACTATGACAGAGACCCAAAACCTGAGAGGTATAAATCTTGACAAAGGAAAGGATGATTGCCTTACCCTAAACAAAAATTTTCTCTACAGGCACGCTGCTGACAGTTCAACAACAAGCATGTGCATGTGAGCTGTGTAAAGTCAGGGCGCGTGTACACATGTGCAGACCTTATATAGGTTGTGTGTACTTCTGAAACTCTAAAAAATAAAAGGACAAGAAATCAAGCCCCGACAAAGATTACTGGTACTAAGAACCAAAATATATTGAAGACTCAGATACTTACTTTGACAAAAAAAAGAAAACAATTGAAGGAAAATTTCATAGAAAAAAACCAATCTGAGGTGAAACTGATCCAGAATCGGATCTAAGAGCCTGATAGGGCTCAAAAATGAAAGTGCTCAGAATTCGATGAAACCAATGCCATTGTGTCCATCTCGTTCTCTCGATTTTGGCCATATATTTACTTTCTCAAACGGATGTTGTATGCAAGAGTTATCGTACTCTGACCGTTTTCCCAAACAGGCAAAAAGTCAACAGGTCCAGTCAAATGATGACATCAGCAGTGCTGACATGATAGAGACAAGTGGCGACAAGTGGTAGTCCAGTAGAAGATCATTGGTCAGTGATAGGGATCCATCCAACAACTGACAAGTGGCATTTGTTTGGAAAATGGTTGGGTGCCACGTGGCCTAATCATGGGTTGCCACATGGTACCATGGTATTGATTAATGGTTGGTGGCAAAATTTTTATTGGAGTCCATGGGGTTTGATCCCATGACCTCTTGGGTCAGCCAAAGACTTTGACAAAGGTCCCTTGCCAATGTGCCCTTGGTGGTACTTGTAACACTAAACACAAAATAAGATAAATAAAGGTGATAAAGTAACAAGGGGGTGCCCAATGGATAAGCCTCGGCCCTGGTTTTGAGGAGAATCCCATGAAACCAGGTGGGTGCGCTCCAAAAGGGGCTTAGCCCAGCTAAGCGCCCTCCCTTTTTAGCCTTGGATCCTATGCAGGTGCCATGATATCAGGGGTGCGTGCCCAGTTAGGGGATACTCTGTGTATTTTTGAATTTTTTGTTACAGAGTGGGTTTTTACCCAATGTTTAGTGGATTTTATTGATTTTTATGCCTGTTAATGGAGGATTTGGCCCATTTTTGGGAGATATTGGGCATTTTTGGAGGCCAGATTTTGGGAGGAAGTTGGGGAAGGATAACCAACTTCATATCTATATAAACCAGGCCTGTTTGAGGCCATGGAGGACAGTCAGAGTAGAGTTATGTTGAAGGGAAGCCAAGCCAAAGCCATTTTTATGCAGGGAAGCTATTGAGGAGCAGACGCTTGCGGACCATTTCTGGGAGCTCCGGTCATCTATTTTGCGTGACGTTTCTTTTGCTAGGTTCTAGAGATCTAGAATAACATGACCATATCAGTCTTGTAGCCTAATGGCAATGTTGCGATGTACTTTTTGAGCTATGAACAGAAATAAAGAAGGCTCCCCCACAGAGACAAAGGCTCGGAGACGTAGGCAATTTTGTGTCGAACTCCGTTATCACTTCTCTTGTTATGGTTTGTTGTTCTTATTTCTTCAATTCAGATCTATATTTTGTATTATGGATATGATATATTCTCTCATCTTCATCCTCTTTCATTCAGCTTCATAAATGGTTAATTAACACATGCAATTAAAAAATCAACCACAGCCATTAAAAGATCTTTCCGGATAAGAAAACTAAGCTACAAAAATGCAAAAACAGAGACTAGAATGAGTTCCATAAAACCCCTGAGAAGGATTACTTTTGACAGGGGAGAGGATGACTGTCTCTCTAAAAGAAATTTTCTAGAATCATACACGTGATTGACACTTCCTCAACTGACTGGGAAGGTAGGGCGCAAGTACATGCGTGCAGACCTTATACAAGATGTGTGTACCTCTGTGAGTATAAAAAAAAAAAATGTAGTCAAGCAAAGAAACAAAGATAATTGGTATGGAAGACCAGAATCTCTGTTAGCTTAGACTTTTGCAGAAACTTTAAAAACAAGGAATGAAACCAGTTTTTAAAAATACCCAAGAAAAATATTCCCAAAAACCCGAGAGATCCATACTATGGTCGCCAATTCTGTTGTGAGTGGGAAATCCCTCTACGGACTATCATTTAGGGTTATATTATGCATGCATAAAAGACCTAAAGAATCCTACTTTCTACCGTCGTCCAGGACTTAATCCCCATTATTTTTAAGCAAATACATAGTTGAGTGAGCATACCTTATTTCAGGCGTTTGATATCGATCCTTCTTCACGCTTGATCGCTCGTTGATTGCAACACTCCTCCCAAGGCTGACCTGCATTTACACAAGACAAACAAGAAACTCTACATGCATTTGACCTATCGATTAATAGGTTAGAGATTCAAATATATATGCAATAAACTATGAATACCTCATATAGTGGGACAGGAAAATCATTTCTTTATTATCAACTTTAACAAATCAACTTACAATGGGTATAGTTTCTTTACTATCATTCTCCTCTTCCAAATGGGACCCCTACCCCTTCTTTTATAGGCTAGAAGAAGCTAGGTATTTGGTCGAACCCTTGGCCATGCATGGCCGAAATGTTTAGTTAACTCACCCAAAGTTGCGTGTTTCATCGACAACTTTTCTTTTTTTGTGCTTTTGTAGGTACACACAGGCTGTTTTAGGTCAGCTTGCGTGCAGTAATGGAGTAGGGCACGTGCGCCTTTATAAAAGAGGTTTTTTAAGAAGAGTTGTTTAGCAGTGTATTGACAAAGAAGGAATCTGAGATGGCCTGATACCAGGTAATCATTTCTGGTGCAAATTAGGGTTATAAAAACACCCACTTGAGATTTAGAAACATGCTTTTAACATTTTCCCTAAATAACTCAATTAATTAAATAAATAATTAACTAATAAAAACAATTTACTTTAATAATTCCTTTAATTAAAGTAAATTCAAGAGTAGAAGGTTTGGACGATTTCCACACGTCACACATAGACCTGTGTGGAAATACATGTCTGATGCGACCACTAGCATTAACAACAACTCATAATGAAATTAGGGTTTACAAATAGGTGTGATGTATAGAAGGGTGGATCCAAGTCTATGGTGGAGGTATGATCTTGAAGAGTGGTGCCCTTACACATAAAAGTATTCAATATTTATTTAGGAGGTAAATGCCCCCTTGTGCACTAACAGAGTGATCAAATAATGTTTGTATTGTTCAAATAAATTGTCACCTAAATTGGAGACCAATCACTCAAGGTGCTCCACATGTTGCATTGACATCTATTATGGTTTATATAATAATAATAATAATAGTAATTTTTTTTCTAAACAATGTAAGTTGAACAATAAAACTTAATTTAATTAAATGCACATGCAATGCATAGTTTTGTCAAAAGATAACAATTAAACAATACATATGTAAAAGAAAAATAACATTATTGTTTTTGCAACACTGGAGTGATGAGAATAAAGAAAAAACAAATAAAAACATGTATTATTGTTCACTCAAAAACATCTAGCATAAGACATTCTTAAAAATAATTATAATATTATTTTTATTATCGCAGTTATTAAAGTCCACTTTGTTTTAGCATAAGACTTTCTTTAAAATAATTATAATATTATTTTTATTATCATAGTTATTGTTTTATGTTTATTGATTAAAATATCTAGCCTTAAACTACCATAATCATACAAATTAAAAATAGTTAATATATTTGGTTTACATACATTTTTATTTTATAACCTTAATAATGTCATTTTAGAGTTACATCAACCATATATAACTATCATGGTTGTGAGCATATATAATTATCATGAAACAAATCTAACAATTTTTCACTCAATTTCAATCATATTTCCTCCAAAAAAAAATCATCATTTCCTAGAAAATCATCATTTCAACCTGGAAGAATTGCATTAAACACAATGAAGAACATTGTGTATCAATTTCAGATATTTATTCATTACAGGTACATAGTTATGATTATTTCAAGTTAGGGTTGTTGACTAATCCAAAACTAGGCATGTGAGACAAAAGAAAAGTTTAATGAAAATGCTAGTCTCTTGTTGTTAAAGTTAAGGAAGGTTTGTAGGTATGTGATCATATACACCAAGTCTATTACAAAGTTACAAATAATATTTGTATGATGAAATTTGGTTGAGTTACATGTCGGGTACATGGTTGAGACAAGTAGTTGATGAGTTGGCACATACATGAGGTGTATAGTTGATGATGTTGGTACATCTTGATGAGTCATAGTTGATGAGTAGTTGATACATTATTGGTACATACTTGGTACATGGTTGGATGCACTTGTTAGTAGTATTGTTGACACATGGTTTATGGATGATGTAGCATACTTGTATTATTAGAAGCACATATTGATCTTGGTGATGATTATGAGTTGTTGTGTTATACTTGGTTGATGCACATATTTGAGAGTTTTCTTGGTGATTGATCTTGGTGAGTAGAGATGATTTGGTTGATAAAATTGATGAGACAGGTTATTTTGATAGGTTGTTTGGACAAGTTGTTGTGACAGGTTGTTGTGACAAGTTATTAGTACAGGTTTGGTGCATGGTTGATGCACTTGTTCCCGGTGCAGGTTGGTGCATGGTTGATGCACTTGTTTATGGTATAGGTTGATTACAGGTTGTTTGGTATAGGTTGGTGCATGGTTGTGCACTTGTTTATGGTACTGGTTGATTATAGGTTGAGGTACAGGTTGATGCATGGTTGATGCATGGTTCAGGTTGTTGTTACAGGTTATTTGGTGCAGGTTGATTGTTATAGGTTTACAATAGTATATCTCATGGTGATAGTGTGACAATGCTTCCATCATTTCACTTATACGGCAGGGCGGTTGGACAGGGAAAGGATGGGTGGTTGTAGCTACCTTTCAGTTGTAGCTGAAGAACATAGAGGGTTGTAGCCTCCTTCTGGTTGTATCCAGAGAATTGGGGAGTTGGAGCTTCCTTCAGTTTGTAGCCTGAGAAACTAGCGGGTTGGAGCCTCCTTCCAATTGCAACTGGAAAACAAAGGAAGTTGGTGCTTCCAATGAATGAATTTTTCAAGACATATAAGATAAATCATTATGTGGTTTTCTCCCACTTTGGGTTTCCACGTAAAACACTAGTGTACTGTGTATGTGTATGATTATTCATTTGTTCATTTCTTATTTACTCTGAAGTTATTGGATGATAATGCTACATTGATATAACACTTGGATTATATGGTTAAAAAGGATTAAATTGCTCTATTACTGTCACCCCACCTCTCAGTAATCCAACAAATGCCAAGTTCTCCTCGAACTTAACATATCTGCTCAGAACTATCTTCCGCTATGCTGGAATGAAGATCATGTAGGCCTTTCTGGTCTCATTGTACCCCACAAATATTCCCGTATGTCTTGAAGACTCTATCTTTGTCCCCTTCTCCACAAGCACATGGATGTAAATTGGACAGCCAAAGATCCTAAAATTACCAATCTCTATCTTCACTCCTGACAATGCCTCCTCTAGAGTCTTGTCCCCCCAACATCATTTGAGGACTCTTATTTTGCACATATACTATCGTGTTGCATGCCTTTGCCCACGGGAAAATAGGCAACTCCTGGTCATGTATCATAGCCTTGGAAAAATCGATGATGGACCGATTATTTCTCTTCGTAACCCTGTTTTGTTGACGGTTGTATGAGATTGTTAGATCCCTCTTGATCCTTGCCTCCTTGCAAAAATCCCTGAATTCATTGGAGGTGTACTCTCCACCATTATTCGACCTCAAGAGCTTGATATTCTTACATGTATGGTTCTCTACCTGAGCTTTAAAATCTTGAAAATGACAGAAGATTTCATTCTTGGTCTTCATAAAGAAGATCCAGGCTTTCCAGGAAAAATCATCAATAAATGTCACATAGTATGACGATCCATGTAATGATGCTACTGACATCGACCCACTCACATATGAATGAATAAGATCCAAGATCCCCTTGGACTTACTCTCATTGCTAGGAAAAACATCCTTGGCATTCTTTCCAGGTGCACACCCTCTGCACACTCCCTACTGCTCAATTCATGTACCAAGGCATGACCAAGCTTTCTATGCAACCTGTATAAAGTGCCTTATCTAAATCCAGTGACCACTTCATTTTCTGGGCTAGATTTCTATGGACATATAAGTACTTTCCCTCTCTGAAAAGTAATGGAAAAAATCATTTCCTTCATAGATGAGACTGAAAGAAAATTATTCTTCAAACCTAGTACGTAAAACACATCTTGGGCATCTAATGAACCCCCTAAATCGAGTTGGAACATAATTATTCCCTCTCCCTTCACTACATACTTGGAATCATCACCAAGATCCACATGAACATATGAATCATTCTCCGTCAGACTACTAAATAACTCCCATGCTTCTTTCATATGACAAGATGCACCACTGTCCAAGAACCAAGCACTCCTCGCAGTTGTGCTGGTAGAAAGGAAAGAAACCAGTGAGTAATCCTTATCAAACTTCGTTGCAAACTCATCAAGCTAGATCTCTACTACTGATGATGTCTGCGTCTTTCCATTACCATTCTACTTCTTCTCCAGACATTGAGATGCATAATTTCCATTCTTATGACATGAGAAACACTTGATTTTACTCAAGTCCTTCTTCTTTCTTGGTTGTGATGAACCTTCATTATTGTTACCCTTGTTTCTAGAATTATTTCCTTTTACCTTCCTTGTCTTACTGACAAGAGCCAAGCTTTCTTCACTACCTCCCTACTTGTTTCTCTTAGACTCCTCTAGAGTCTCTTCCTGGATGCAATCATCCGAAAGTCTCTGCCAATACAGGAGATGTTCCCTAGCACAAACTCCCTTAAAAAATGGTTCCCGTGACTTGAGAAGACCATTCAATGCCACATTCACGAGCTTCGTGTCCTCTCTTTTCTCCCCTATGGATGCAAGTTGATCATGCATTTGTGTGATCCTCATGAGATAACTAGTAACATTATCATATCTATACATCTGCACTGATATGATTTTATTCCTTAAGACCATCTTCCTATTCATGTTTGTGCTCTGGAATAACCCTATCAAGGCATCAAACATATCTTTGGTCATCTTCTTCTCGGTTAGGTGATGGATTAGATGATCCTTCATGGAATCCATGAGGACCCTCTCTACTTTGATGTCATTCTTGTTGCGAGCGTCCAAAGTCATGGGATCTGTCGATGGAGTAACAACAAAGTTACTCTTACTTTCCAAGAGAGGAAATTAGATGCTCCATACAATTTGTCTTCAAATCTTAACGATGTTGTTGAAATCCCAAAGACTTGATAACCAACCCTGGAAATAACCTGTTGCTAAAAGCTTCCCCTATACTGACTTGTACGGACTTGTATGCGACTGTCAGCACTAGATCTCCCATATGTATGAAATTGTGATCATTGAAACCTGCATATGTACGTGACTATGACCATCAAGACCTAAATATACGTGACTATGCTCAAATCCTCCCGCATATGTACACGAATATGATTTATGTGACCCACGCACACGTCTATACACCTGGAAAAAAAACAAATTTTACCTCAGTACGACTCTTTCCTTGAAATTTGTCCTTCGATTTCCACCTGTTAATTATGGATATGCTATGGATATGAGATCGTGTACTTGGATTCCTCTCAGAGCACCTAATCTAATACCATGTTGATTTTACCACTTCAACCCAACAACCGAAAATTAGTTCAAAATAAAATAACTTTATCTACTAAAAGCACAATTCAGTAATCAACTAAGCATGCAATAGAAGCATAAGCTAGATAACCAAATCAAGCACACATAAACACCAATATTTTTGGGTATAAACCCCTAGAAAAACCTCGAAGAGAAAACCAATGCTGAAAATGATTTTATTATGTTAAAATCATGGCTCCTGTAACAGGGATAGTGGCTCACTGAGAGAAATACAACTGCAGACAAACCTGGAAAACCCTCACTAATTGTATGAACTAGAACTGCATGGTTTTTGAGGTGTACATGAATTTCCCTTACTAAACCTGCGTATGTACGTGGCTATATCCATTGAAACTCATGCACATGTACGAAAAACTTTCGTATGATGCGACACTTTCCTGTGGCTTCCTCTCACTGAAACCCACCCACACTACCTCTATTCTCTCTTCTTCTTGACCTGATCTCTAGATGGAATTCCTTCTCCACCTACGTAAGATCTTGAATCATAGTCCTTCATGATCTAATACTCTATGTTTCGACTCTTTCAACACAACTCCTGTCAAGTATCAAGTGTTAAGTATTCCTCCTTCCCCCTAGCTTTTCTTTTATAATCGTGAGTTATAATCTATTTCTAATCTCCAAAGTGATTAACGATTGAGATTACTTCTCACACCTGTTGTGATTGGGAAATCCCTCTACGGGCTAACATTTAGGGTTATATTATGCATGCAGAAAAGACCTAAAGAATCCTACTTTCTACCGTCGTCCCGAACTTAATCCCCATTCTTTTTAAGCAAATACATAGTTTAGTGAGCATACCTTATTTCAGGCATTTGATATCGATCCTTCTTCACGCTTGATCGCTCAGTGATTGCAACTCTCCTCCCAAGGTTGACCTACATTCACACAAGACAAACAACAAAATCTACATGCATTTGACCTACAAATTAATAGGTAAGAGATTCAAATATATATGCAATACACTATGAAGACCTCATATAGTGGGACGGAAAAAGTATTTCTTTATTATCAACTTTAAAAAATCAATTTACAATGGGTATAGTTTCTTTATTATCATTCTCCTCTTCCAAATGGGACCCCTACCCCTTCTTTTATAGGCTAGAAGAAGCTAGGTATTTGGTCGAACCCTTGGCCATGCATGGCCGAAAGGTTTAGTTAACTCACCCAAAGTTGTCTGTTTCATCAAAAACTTTCCTTTTTTCATGCTTTTGTAGGTACACGCGGGTTGTTTTAGGTCAGCTAGCGTGTACACACGTGCAGTAATGGAGTAGGTTGTGTGGGCCTTTATAAAAGAGGTTTTTTAAGAAGAGTTGTTTAGCAGTGTATTGGCAAAGAAGGAATCTGAGATGGCCTGATGCCAGATAAGAATGTCTGGTGCAAATTAGGGTTATAACAACACCCACTTGAGATTTAGAAACATGCTTTTAACATTTTCCCTAAATAACTCAATTAATTAAATAAATAATTAACTAATAAAAACAATTTACTTTAATAATTCCTTTAATTAAAGTAAATTCAAGAGTACAAGGTTTGGACGATTTCCACACATCACACATAGACCTGTGTGGAAATACATGTATGATGCGACCACTAGCATTAACAACAACTCCTAATGAAATTAGGGTTTACAAATAGGTGTGATGTATAGAAGGGTGGATCCACGTCTATGGTGGAGGTATTATCTTGAAGAGTGGTGCGCTTACACATACAAGTATTCAATATTTATTTAGGAGGTAAATGCCCCCTTGTGCACTAAGAGAGTGATCAAATAATGTTTGTATTGTTCAAATAAATTGTCACCTAAATTGGAGACCAATCACTCAAGGTGCTCCACATGTTGCATTGACATCTATTATGGTTTATATAATAATAATAATAATAATAATAATAGTAAGTTTTTTGTCTAAACAATATAAGTTGAACAATAAAACTTAATTTAATTAAATGCACATGCAATGAGTAGTTTTGTCAAAAGATAACAATTAAACAAGACATATATCAAAGAAAATAACATTATTGTTTTTGCAACACTGGAATGATAAGAATAAATAAAAAACAAATATAAACATTTAGTATTGTTCTCTCAAAAACATCTAGCATAAGACTTTCTTAAAAATAATTATAATATTATTTTTATTATCGTAGTTATTAAAGTCCACTTTGTTTTAGCATAAGACTTTCTTAAAAATAATTATAATATTATTTTTATTATCATAGTTATTGTTTTATGTTTATTGATTAAAATATCTAGCCTTAAACTACCATAATCATACAAATTAAAAATAGTTA
>ML778932.1:51649-75326 GCA_009831015.1 Picea engelmannii | reverse complement strand
TTGGAGGTTCAAAAACTGTTCTACAAGGATATGTTGATTCAGACATGGCAGGTGATAAAGATAGTAGGAGGAGTACCACAGGGTATGTGTTTACTATAGGTGGAACAACAATAAGTTGGATTTCGAAACTGCAAAAGGTTTTTGCACTTTCAACAATAGAGGCAGAGTATGTTGTTTCTATAGAGGCTAGTAAAGAGATGATTTGGTTACAGAGGTTTATGAAGGAATTGGGAAAGAAGCAAGAGAATAGCATGTTGTAGTGTGATAGTGAGAGTGCCATTCATCTTGCAAAGAACTCAACCTTCCATTTGAAGACTAAGCATATACAGTTGAGGTACCACTTCATACAATTTGCCTTAGAAGATGGACATTTGAAGTTGGAAAAGATACACACTAGCCATAATCCTACAGATATGTTAACAAAGGGAGTAACCAAGGAGAAACTGAGTTCCTTCTACGTTTTAGTTGGTCTTCAAGAGTGAAGATGAATATGAGAAATTTTCCAGGTCCAAGAAGGTTTAGAGTCCAACATATACAACAGTGGTGGAGTTGTTGAGATCAGTCTCCNATTGGTGGTTGTGGAGCCTGATTATCTTCCTAATTCAAAGGTCTTTTACTTTCACCCGTGTTTATACCCCATGAAGTATTTACACCCCATAAGTATGTACACTCTTCCACGCGGGAGAGTGCAGAGGGGGGGTACCCCCTCTACGGGGTCTGGGGGGACTATCCCCCCGACTGGGGGGTGTGGGGGAAAGCGGGCCCCCAATGGGGGTTCGGGGGCAGCTTCCCCTGAAGGAAAAATTGCCTTGTAAATGTATATTGTAATTTCATTGTAAATCTGGATCGTTCATTATAAGGTCACAGATCTAACGATAGAGATTATGTTAGGG
Source organism: Picea engelmannii (assembly GCA_009831015.1). NCBI lineage: Eukaryota > Viridiplantae > Streptophyta > Pinopsida > Pinales > Pinaceae > Picea > Picea engelmannii. Next base: position 74,433 of record ML778932.1, on the reverse strand, counting down.
TTTTTTTCCCTAGAAGGAAACCCTCTTTTATGAGGGAAATGTATTGTGGCTATGATTGATGGGGAAGATTGTATTCTGAGACAAGAGACTGTGAGAGAAAGAAGAGGAAGTTATAACGGGTTTGTTGTAGGTTTTATCTCTTCGTATGTTGGATAATAATAAAGCAATGACCTGGCAATTTCTCTGGTGGATGTAGCCCACATTGGGTGAACCACGTAAATCTGTGTCTCTATTGTATTATGCATCTTCTGTGTTTTGTTTCCGCATTTGTTTTATTTTATTGCTCCATGGTTATGTTTTTATAACATACAAATCATGTATGAAATTGGTTCAGGTAGAGCCTGCTGCTAGGATCAAATCAAGAGTCTCTTCGATAATCAACTTGGGAAGTCTTCCAAAAGGGAAGAAAACACAAACCACGATGTAAGTCCTCCTGTGGGATAGAAACCGTAGTCATGGCTTCAAGGATAGTCTCATCTGAAGGCAATTAAAAATTCAAAGTAAATTGACCATACTCCACATGACGATGGAGGTTCTGACTAGGACTGGCAGATTCTATCAGCGAAGAATCAAGATCATGAGGGCTTGAGGATCTACTAACAACGATATCATACTCAGAAGGATACTCAAGCCTACTTGGACCAAGAGGGGGAAACAAGGGCTCAATTGCCCCCATTGGATAAACCAATGGATCAATTGTTGAGACGAAGTCTCAAGAGGGAACACATGATTGCATAGGTTCCTGCTTAGAAGAAATTGAACATTGAGGATAAGATGCCACATAATTAACCCGTGGCAGGGTAGAGTTTACACAAATGCTAGGAACATATAAAGGGGTAGTTTGAAATAATTATGAATTAGGATGGTGATTATCATATGCTAGTTGGTCGATAGTGACAATGCTTCCATTGTGGGGGAAATGCATCACCTAGAAGAGCCTAGACACCACAACATTCATAACATATACATAATCATTTCCGAGAAGCATATTGAAATCTAACGGGCCTTGTACCACTATAACATCAACACGGACAATCTTCCCACCTAATGAGACAGGAAACTGAGGAAGAACCCCCAAATATTCACTAGGACGTCTGTCAAAAGCCAACAGTTCATGCGAAGAAGACACAAGCTCGAGAGATCCCAAGACTTTCCAAACTGAGGAGGATAAAATACTTGCAGAGGCTTCTTCATCCACAATACATCGATAAATGTTTTTTGAATTAACTTCAACCCTTATTTGAAAAGGTGCGATAGAAGGAAGACGAAGCTCAACAAGGTCATTCCAATCAAAGGAAACCATCCTAGGGCTTGGAGGGGGTGTGCTCGGAACGAGCGAAATGCCCCCTTGTTCTGAAAGTAATTAACCAGGAATGCTAAAACCATATTCGATAGACACGTCACTCCCCAAAAGAAGAGTGGGAGCATCCGATGACTGCATCGACATGACCACTTTTGCAACCAATGGTTGAATAGGCTGCGAGACTACATGGTCTAAAGGCACCTCACCCCCCAAAAGAGGAGTGGGATCAGCCGATGACTGCATCGCCATGACCACTTTCACAACCAATGGATGAATAGGCTGTGGGAATACATGGTCTAAAGGCACCTCACCCCCCAAAAGAGAAGTGGGATCAGCCGATAATTGCATCGGCAAGACCACTTTCCCAAGCAATGGCTGAATAGGCTAAGAGACTACAAGGTCTAAAGGCACCTCACCCCCAAACTAGGAGTGGGATCAGTCGATGACTGCATCGGCATGACCACTTTCTCAACCAATGGTTGAATAGGCTGAGAGGAAACCTCAAAAGACTCAGAATCAAAAGATCTTGTAGACAGGGAACACAATCTTTGTACCTCTGGAATGCCAAGGCACAAATGAGTAAGGTGATTTCCCTTGCAAAGCTTACAAGGGAACTTAGGCTTACGTCCTATCTGTTTAGGTTTCTCAACTTAGGCTACCTTTCCGCACGCGACCTCGTGTTTAGCCCCTGTGTTAAAGGGGGGTCCCGGATAAATTTCGTGATGCTGGACTTCTACACTCCTTAGCACATACTCATATGTTTGTCTTATAGCCTTGAAGAGTTTCCTCTCCAACCTAAATCAAGGCTCTAGCCTAATCTAGTTGATGGAACCTACAAACATAAAGTCTAGTAATTTTTAATTAGCGTTCCTTTTAAGGCTTGATTTACTTAAAAGGGGTACGGTAGTGCAACTGATGTTGTTAAGACTCTTTGTGAAAAATGATGAAACTTATATGAACACTGACAAAGAATGATTATATTTCTTATTTTTTTTATTTTTTTTGAAATGCTTTTAAGATGAGAAGAAAACACAACACTATGTTAATTTCTTTTCTTTTTAAAATAACAATGCAAAGAAAATGCCAAGAAAGAAAGAGACCTAAAAAGATAAGTTTTGTTTTTTATATTTTCTTCCAATAAAATTTCAAGCTAAAAATAAGTTTAAAAGGCTAAGAAACAGAAGAAATATTTTAATGAAAAAGCAAGCTATTGTTGTGATCAAACCCAAGTTACTGACCACTATGACAGAGACCCAAAAACCTGAGAGGTATAACTCTTGACAAAGGAAAGGATGACTACCTTACCCTAAACAAAAAATTTCTCTACAGGCACGCTGCTGACAGTTCAACAACAAGCGTGTGCATGTGAGTTGTGTAAAGTCAGGGCGCGTGTACACACGTGCCGACCTTATACAAGCCGTGTGTACTTTTGAAACTCTAAAAAATAAAAGGACAAGAAATCAGGCCCCGACAGAGATTACTGGTACTAAGAACCAAAATATCTTGAAGACTCAGATACTTACTTTGACAAAAAAAAGAAAACAATTGAAGGAAAATTTCATAGAACAAAACCAATCTGAGGTGAAACTAATCCAGAATCAGATCCAAGAGCCTGATAGGGCTCAAAAATGAAAGTGCTCAGAATTCGATGAAACCAATGCCATTGCGTCCATCTCGTTCTCCCAATTCTAGCCATATATTTACTTTCTCAAATGGATGTTGTATGCAAGAGTTATCGTACTCTGACCATTTTCCCAAACAGGCAAAAAGTCAACAGGTCTAGTCAAATGATGACATCAGCAGTGCTGACATGATAGACACAAGTGGCGACAAGTGGTAGTCCAGTAGAAGATGATTGGTCAGTGATAGGGATCCATCCAACAACTGACAAGTGGCATTTGTTTGGAAAATGGTTGGGTGCCACGTGGCCCAGTCATGGGCTGCCACATGGCACCATGGTATTGATTAATGGTTGGTGGAAAATTTTTTATTGGAGTCCATGGGGTTTGATCCCATGACCTCTTGAGTCAGCCAAAGACTTTGACAAAGGTCCCTTGCCAATGCGCCCTTGGTGGTGCTTGTAACACTAAACACAAAATAAAATAAATAAAGGTGATAAAGTAACAAGGGGGTGCCCAATGGATAAGCCTCGCCCCTGGTTTTGAGGAGAATCCCATGCAACCAGGGGGGTGCATTCCAAAAGGGGCTTAGCCCAGCTAAGCGCCCTCTCTTTTTAGCCCTGGATCCTATGCAGGTGCCATGATATCTGGGGTGTGCACCCAGTTAGGGGATACTCTGTGTATTTTTTAATTTTTTGTTATAGAGTGGGTTTTTACCCAATGTTTAGTGGATTTTATTGATTTCTATGCCTGTTAATGGAGGATTTGGCCCATTTTGGGAGATATTGGGCATTTTTGGAGGCCAGATTTTGGGAGGAAGTTGGGGAAGGATAACCAACTTCAGATATATATAAACCAGGCCTATTTGAGGCCATGGAGGACAGTCAAAGTAGATTTATTTTTAAGGGAAGCCAAGCCAAACCATTTTTATGTAGGGAAGTTGTTGAGGAGAAGACGCTTGCAGACCATTTCTGGGAGCTCCGGTCATCCGTTTTGCCGGACGTTTCTTCTACTAGGTTCTAGAGATATAGAAGAACATGATCATATCAGTCTTGTAGCCTAATGGCATTGCTGCGATGTACTATTTGAGCTATGAACAGAAATAAAGAAGCCTCCCCCACAGAGACAATGGCTCGGAGACGTAGGCAATTTTGTGTCGAACTTCGTTATCACTTCTCTTGTTATGGTTTGTTGTTCTTATTTCTTCAGTTCAGATCTGTATTTTGTATTATGGCTATGATATATTCTATCAACTTCATCCTCTTTGATTTAGCTTCATAAATGGTTAATTAACACATGCAATTAAAAACTCAACCACAGTCATTAAAAGATCTTTCCGGATAAGAAAACTAAGCTACAAAAATGTAAAAACAGAGACTAGAATGAGTTCTATAAAACCCCTAAGAAGGATTACTTTTGACAGGGGAGAGGATGACTGTCTCTCTAAAAGAAATTTCCTGGAATCATACACGCGATTGACACTTCCTCAACTAACTGGAAAGGTAGGGCACAAGTACATGCGTGAAGACCTTATACAGGCCGCGTGTACCTCTATGGGTCTCAAAAAAAAAATGCAGTCAAGCAAAGAAACAAAGATAATTGGTATGGAAGACCAGAATCTCGGTTAGCTCAGACTTTTGCAGAAACTTTAAAAACAAGGAATGAAACCAGTTTTTAAAAATACCCAAGAAAAATATTCCCAAAAACCCGAGAGATCCATAGTATGGTCGCCAATTCTGTTGTGAGTGGGAAATCCCTCTACGGACTAGCATTTAGGGTTATATTATGCATGCATAAAATACCTAAAGAATCCTACTTTCTATCGTCGTCCCAGACTTAATCCCCATTATTTTTAAGAAAATACATAGTTGAGTGAGCATACCTTATTTCAGGCGTTTGATATCGATACTTCTTCATGCTTGATTGCTCGTTGATTGCAGCTCTCCTCCCAAGGCTGACCTGCATTTACACAAGACAAACAATAAACTCTACATGCATTTGACCTACAAATTAATAGGTTAGAGATTCAAATATATATGCAATAAACTATGAAGACCTCATATAGTGGGATAGGAAAAGCATTTCTTTATTATCAACTTTAACAAATCAACTTACAATGGGTATAGTTTCTTTACTATCATTCTCCTCTTCCAAATGGGACCCCTACCCATTCTTTTATAGGCTAGAAGAAGATAGGTATTTGATCGAACCCTTGGCCATGCATGGCTGGAAGGTTTAGTTAACTCACCCAAAGTTGCGTGTTTCATCGACAACTTTTCTTTTTTCGTGCTTTTGTAGGTAAACGCAGGCTGTTTTAGGTCAGCTTGTGTGCAATAATGGAGTAGGGCACGTGGGCCTTTATAAAATAGGTTTTTTAAGAAGAGTTGTTCAACAGTGTATTGGCAAATAAGGAATCTGAGATGGCCTGATACCAGGTAATCATGTCTGGTGAAAATTAGGGTTATAACAACACCCACTTGAGATTTAGAAACATGCTTTTAACATTTTCCCTAAATAAATCAATTAAATAAATAAATAATTAACTAATAAAAACAATTTACTTTAATAATTCCTTTAATTAAAGTAAATTCAAGAGTAGAAGGTTTGGACGATTTCCACACGTCACACATAGACCTGTGTGGAAATACATGTCTGATGCGACCACTAGCATTAACAACAACTCCTAATGAAATTAGGGTTTACAAATAGTTGTGATGTATAGAAGGGTGGATCCACGTCTATGGTGGAGGTATGATCTTGAAGAGTGGTGCCCTTACACATACAAGTATTCAATATTTATTTAGGAGGTAAATGCCCCCTTGTGCACTAAGAGAGTGATCAAGTAATGTTTGTATTGTTCAAATAAATTGTCACCTAAATTGGAGACCAATCACTCAAGGTGCTCCACATGTTGCATTGACATCTATTATGGTTTATATAATAATAATAATAGTAGTAGTAGTAGTAGTAGTAGTAGTAATTTTTTTGTCTAAACTATGTAAGTTGAACAATAAAACTTAATTTAATTAAATGCACATGCAATGAATAGTTTTTTCAAAAGATAACAATTAAACAATACATATGTAAAAGAAAAATAACATTATTAATTTTGCAACATTGGAGTGATGAGAATAAAGAAAAAACAAATAAAAACATTTGGTATTGTTCACTCGAAAACATCTAGCATAAGACTTTCTGAAAAATAATTATAATATTATTTTTATTATCGTAGATATTAAAGTCCACTTTGTTTTAGCATAAGACTTTCTTAAAAATAATTATAATATTATTTTTATTATCATAGTTATTGTTTTATGTTTATTGATTAAAATATCTAGCCTTAAACTACCATAATCATACAAATTAAAAATAGTTAATATATTTGGTTTACATACATTTTTATTTTATAACCTTAATAATGTCATTGTAGAGTTACATCAACCATATATAACTATCATGGTTGTGAGCATATATAATTATCATGAAACAAATCTAACAAATTTTCACCCGATTTCAATCATATTTCCTCAAAAAAAAAATCATCATTTCCTAGAAAATCATCATTTCAACCTAGAAGAATTGCATTAAACACAATGAAGAACATTGTGTATCAGTTTCAGATATTTATTCATTACATGTACATAGTTATGATTATTTCAAGTTAGGGTTGTTGACTAATCCAAAACTAGGCATGTGAGACAAAAGAAAAGTTTGATGAAAATGATAGTCTCTTGTTGTTAAAGTTAAGGAAGGTTTGTAGGTATGTGATCATATACACCAAGTCTATTACAAAGTTACAAATAATATTTGTATGATGAAATTTGGTTGAGTTACATGTCGGGTACATGGCTGAGACAAGTAGTTGATGAGTTGGCACATACATGAGGTGTATAGTTGATGATGTTGGTACATCTTGATTAGTCATAGTTGATGAGTAGTTGATACATTATTGGTACATACTTGGTACATGGTTGGATGCACTTGTTAGTAGTATTGTTGACACATGGTTTATGGATGATGTAGCATACTTGTATTATTAGAAGCACATATTGATCTTGGTGATGATTATGAGTTGTTGTGTTATACTTGGTTGATGCACATATTTGAGAGTTTTCTTGGTGATTGATCTTAGTGAGTAGAGATGATTTGGTTGATAAAATTGATGAGACAGTTTATTTTGATAGGTTGTTTGGACAAGTTGTTGTGACAGGTTGTTGTGACAAGTTATTAGTACAAGTTTGGTGCATGGTTGATGCACTTGTTCCCGATACAGGTTGGTGCATGGTTGATGCACTTGTTTATGGTATAGGTTGATTACAGGTTGTTTGGTATAGGTTGGTGCATGGTTGTGCACTTGTTTATGGTACTGGTTGATTATAGGTTGAGGTACAGGTTGATGCATCGTTGATGCATGGTTCAGGTTATTGTTACAGGTTATTTGGTGCATGTTGATTATTATAGGTTTACAATAGTATATCTCATGGTGATAGTGTGACAATGCTTCCATCATTTCACTTATACGGAAGGGCGGTTGGACGGGGAAAGGATGGGTGGTTGTAGCTACCTTTTGGTTGTAGTTGAAGAACATAGAGGGTTGTAGCCTCCTTCTGGTTGTAGCCAGAGAATTGGGGAGTTGGAGCTTCCTTCAGGTTGTAGCCTGAGAAACTAGCGGGTTGGAGCCTCCTTCCAATTGCAACTGGAAAACAAAGGAACTTGGTGCTTCCAATGAATGAATTTTTCAAGACATATAAGATAAATCATTATGTGGTTTTCTCCCGCTTTGGGTTTCCACGTAAAACACTAGTGTACTGTGTATGTGTATGATTGTTCATTTGTTCATTTCTAATTTACTCTGAAGTTATTGGATGATAATGATACATTGATATAACACTTGGATTATATGGTTAAAAAGTATTAAATTGCTCTATTACTAATTCACCCCACCTCTAAGTAATCCAACAAATTCCAAGTTCTCCTCGAACTTAACATCTCTGCTCAGAACTATCTTTCATTGTGCTGGAATGAAGATCATGTAATCCTTTCTGGTCTCATTATACCCCACAAATATTCCCTTATGTCTTGAAGACTCTATCTTTGTCCCCTTCTCCACAAGCACATGGATGTAAATTGGACAGCCAAAGATCCTAAAATTACCAATCTCTATCTTCACTCTTGACAATGCCTCCTCTAGAGTCTTGTCCCCCCAACATCATTTGAGGACTCTTGTTTTGCACATATAATATCGTGTTGCATGCCTTTTCCCACGGGAAAATAGGCAACTCTTGGTCATGTATCATAGCCTTGGAAAAATCGATGATGGACCGATTATTTCTCTTCATAACCGCGTTTTGTTGACGGTTGTATGAGATTGTTAGATCCCTCTTGATCCTTGCCTCCTTACAAAAATCCTTGAATTCATTGGAGGTGTACTCTCCACCATTATCCGAACTCAAGAGCTTGATATTCTTACATGTATGGTTCTCTACCTGAGCTCTAAAATCTTGAAAATGACAGAAGACTTCATTCTTGGTCTTCATAAATAAGATCCAGGTCTTCCAGGAAAAATCATCAATAAATGTCACATAGTATGACGATCCATGTAATGATGCTACTGACATCGACCCACTCACATATGAATGAACAAGATCCAAGATCCCCTTGGACCTACTCTCATTGCTAGGAAAAACATCCTTGGAATTCTTTCCAGGTGCACACCCTTTGCACACTCCCTACTGCTCAATTTATGTACCAAGGCATGACCAAGCTTTCTATGCAACCTGTATAAAGTGCCATATCTAAATCCAGTGACCACTTCATTTTCTGGGCTAGATTTCTATCGACATATAAGTACTTTCCCTCTCTGAAAAGTAATGGAAAACATCATTTCCTTCATAGCTGAGACTGAAAGAAAATTATTCTTCAAACCTAGTACATAAAACACATCTTGGGCATCTAACGAACCCCCTAAATCGAGTTGGAACATAATTATTCCCTCTCCCTTCACTACATACTTGGAATCATCACCAAGATCCACATGAACATATGAATCATTCTCCATCAGACTACTAAATAACTCCCATGCTTCTTTCATATGACAAGATGCACCACTGTCCAAGAACCAAGCACTCCTCGCAGTTGTGCTGGTAGAAAGGAAAGAAACCAGTGAGTAATCCTTATCAAACTTTGTTGCAAACTCATCAAGCTAGATCTCTACTACTGATGATCTCTGCGTCTTTCCATTACCATTCTACTTCTTCTCCAGACATTGAGATGCATAATTTCCATTCTTATGACATGAGAAACACTTGATTTTACTCAAGTCCTTCTTCCTTCTTGGTTGTGATGAACCTCCATTATTGTTACCCTTCTTTCTAGAATTATTTCCTTTTACCTTCCTTGTCTTACTGACAAGAGCCAAGTTTTCTTCACTACCTCCCTACTTGTTTCTCTTAGAATCCTCTCGAGTCTCTTCCTGGATGCAATCATCCGAAAGTCTCTGCCAATACCGGAGATGTTCCCTAGCACAAACTCCCTTAAACAATGGTTCTCGTGACTTGAGAAGACCATTCAATGCCACAGTCATGAGCTCCGCATCCTCTATTTTCTCCCCTATGGATGCAAGTTGATCATGCATTTGTGTGATCCTCATGAGATAACTAGTAACATTATCATATCTAAACATCTGCACCGATATGATTTTATTCCTTAAGACCATCTTCCTATTCATGTTTGTGCTCTGGAATAAACCTATCAAGGCATCAAACATCTCTTTGGTCATCTTCTTCTCAGTTAGGTGATGGATTAGATGATCCTTCATGGAATCCATGAGGACCCTCTCTACTTTGATGTCATTCTTGTTGTGAGCGTCCAAAGTCGTTGGATCTGTCGATGGAGTAACAACTTTGTCCATTAACTCACAAAGGCCATACTCCTTTAACAACAAAGTTACTCTTACTTTCCAAGAGAGGAAATTGGATGCTCCATACAATTTGTCTTCAAATCCTAAGGATGTTGTTTAAATCCCAAAGACTTGATAACCAACCCTGGAAATAACATGTTGCTAAAAGCTTCCCCTATACTGACCTGTACGGACTTGTATGTGACTGTCACCACTAGATCTCCCATATGTATGAAATTGTGATCATTGAAACTTGCGTATGTATGTGACTATGACCATCATGACCTAAATATACGCGAATATGCTCAAATCCTCCCGCATATGTACATGACTATGATTTATGTGACCCAGGCACACGTCTATACACCTGGAAAAAAAAACAAATTTTACCTCAGTATGACTCTTTCCTTAAAATTCGTCCTTCGATTTCCACCTGTTGATTATGGATATGCTATGGATATGAGATCGTGTACTTGGATTCCTCTTAGAGAACTTATTCTAATACCATGTTGATTTTACCACTTCAACCCAACAACCGAAAATTAGTTCAAAATAAAATAACTTTATCTACTAAAAGCACAATTCAGTAATCAACTAAGCATGCAATAGAAGCATAAGCTAGATAACCAAATCAAGCACACATAAACACCAATATTTTTGGGTATAAACCCCTGGAAAAACCTCGAAGAGAAAACCAATGTTGAAAATGATTTTATTATGTTAAAATCATGGCTCCTGTAACAGGGATAGTGGCTCACTGAGAGAAATACAACTGCAGACAAACCTGGAAAACCCTGACTAATTATATGAACTAGAACTGCATGGTTTTTGAGGTGTACATGAATTTCCTTTACTAAACCTGCGTATGTACGTGGCTATATCCATTGAAACTCATGCACATGTACGAAAAACTTTTGTATGATGTGACACTTTCATGTGGCTTCCTCTCACTGAAACCCACCCACACTACCTCTATTCTCTCTTCTTCTTGACCCGATCTCTAGATGGAATTCCTTCTCCACCTATCTAAGATCTTGAATCATAGTCCTTCATGATCTAATACTCTGTGTTTCGACTCTTTCAACACAACTCCTATCAAGTATCAATTGTTAAGTCTTCCTCCTTCCCCATAACTTTGCTTTTATAATCGTGAGTTATAATCTATTTCTAATCTCCAAAGTGATTAACGATTGAGATTACTTCTCACACCTATTGTGATTGGGAAATCCCTCTACAGACTAACATTTAGGGTTATATTATGCATGCAGAAAATACCTAAAGAATCCTACTTTCTACCGTCGTCCCGAACTTAATCCCCATTATTTTTAAGCAAATACATAGTTTAGTGAGCATACCTTATTTCGAGCATTTGATATCGATCCTTCTTCACGCTTGATCGCTCATTGATTGCAGCTCTCCTCCCAAGGTTGACCTACATTCACACAAGACAAACAACAAAATATACATGCATTTGACCTACAGATTAATAGGTAAGAGATTCAAATATATATGCAATACACTATGAAGACCTCATATACTGGGATGGGAAAAGTATTTCTTTATTATCAACTTTAACAAATCAACTTACAATGGGTATAGTTTCTTCATTATCATTCTCCTCTTCCAAATGGGACCCCTACCCCTTCTTTTATAGGCTAGAAGAAGCTAGGTATTTGGTTGAACCCTTGGCCATGCATGGTTGAAAGGTTTAGTTAACTCACCCAAAGTTGTCTGTTTCGTCGAAAACTTTCCTTTTTTCATGCTTTTGTAGGTACACATGGGTTGTTTTAGGTCAACTAGCGTGTACACACATGCAGTAATGGAGTAGGTCGCGTGGGCCTTTATAAAAGAGGTTTTTTAAGAAGAGTTGTTTAGCAGTGTATTGGCAAAGAAGGAATCTGAGATGGCTTGATGCCAGGTAAGAATGTCTGGTGCAAATTAGGGTTATAACAACACCCACTTGAGATTTAGAAACATGCTTTTAACATTTTCCCTAAATAACTCAATTAATTAAATAAATAATTAACTAATAAAAACAATTTACTTTAATAATTCCTTTAATTAAAGTAAATTCAAGAGTAGAAGGTTTGGACGATTTCCACACATCACACATAGACCTGTGTGGAAATACATGTCTGATGCGACCACTAGCATTAACAACAACTCCTAATTAAATTATGGTTTACAAATAGGTGTGATGTATAGAAGGGTGGATCCACGTCTATGGTGGAGGTATGATCTTGAAGAGTGGTGCCCTTACACATACAAGTCTTCAATATTTATTTAGGAGGTAAATGCCCCCTTGTGCACTAAGAGAGTGATCAAATAATGTTTGTATTGTTCAAATAAATTGTCACCTAAATTGGAGACCAATCACTCAAGGTGCTCCACATGTTGCATTGACATCTATTATGGTTTATATAATAATAATAATAATAATAATAATAATAATAATAATAGTAAGTTTTTTTTCTAAACAATATAAGTTGAACAATAAAACTTAATTTAATTAAATGCACATGCAATGAATAGTTTTGTCAAAAGATAACAATTAAACAATACATATATCAAAGAAAATAACATTATTGTTTTTGCAACACTCGAATGATAAGAATAAAGAAAAAACAAATATAAACATTTAGTATTGTTCACTCAAAAACATCTAGCATAAGACTTTCTTAAAAATAATTATAATATTATTTTTATTATCGTAGTTATTGTTTTATGTTTATTGATTAAAATATCTAGCCTTAAACTACCATAATCATACAAATTAAAAATAGTTAATATATTTTGTTTACTTACATTTTTATTTTATAACCTTAATAATGTCATTGTAGAGTTACATCAACCATATCTAACTATCATGGTTGTGAGCATATATAATTATCATGAAACAAATCTAACAAATTTTCACCCGATTTCAATCATATTTCCAAAAAAAAAAAATCATCATTTCCTAGAAAATTATCATTTCCACTTGGAGGAATTGCATTAAACACACTGAAGAACATTGTGTATCAGTTTCAGATCTTTATTTATTACAGGTACATAGTTATGACTATTTCAAGTTAGGGTTGTTGACTAATCCAAAACTAGGCATGTGAGACTAAAGAAAAGTTTGATGAAAATGCTAGTCTCTTGTTGTTAAAGTTAAGGAATGATCCGAAATTGGATTCAGCAGACTGTCAGGGCATAAAAAATGCTCAAAAATGAAAGTGTTCGGAATCCGACGAAACCAACACCATTGCGTCCGGCTCGTCTTCCTGATTCCGGTGGTATAATTTTTATCGCAAACGGAGTCCGTATGAAGAAGATATCGCATTCTGTTCGCCGAGCCAAACAGGCAAAATTTTGGGATGATGACTGTACCTGTCCGTACAGTCCGTACATACACGTGTCAGTCCGTACAGATAACGTGGAGGCATCTGTACAGTGACATGGCAGTCTCAGGAGATGACATGTGGCAGCGTCCGTACAAGACACGTGGCATCTCCAGAGCGTGACACGTGTCAGGCAGTTTTGGCATTTTCAGTGTACGGTTGGACCAATCCCGAGGTGACACGTGTCACCACTGGAAGGTTGACACGTGGCACGGGATGACGTCAGCAGCGTACGGAGGATGACGTGGCAGTGCTGACTGGGCATACGGCGGATGACGTGGCTCGAGTGACGTGGCAGCTGACGGAGCATATGACAGGATGACGTGTCATGATGACAGAGTGTACGGAAATGACGTGGCATCAACGCGTGGCAGTGACGTGGACCAATCAGCTGTTGACATGTGGCATTCATTGAGTGGATGTAAAGGTACCACGTGGCCCAATCACGGGTTGCCACGTGGCACCCCTGGTTTAGCCAATGAGGGCTATATCAAAAAATTTTGGGCCCGGGGGATTCGAACCCCGGACCTCCACCTCCAGCAACGACTTAACATAGTTCGCTAACCGTTAGACCCCCGGTTATATTTGTTGTATGTAACCCGTGTGTTATTTGTAAAGGGGAGTGGGTTTGTTAAAGTCGATGGTTCAACGCGGTACCATATGATCGCAGAGTTAACCGGAGGGGTTTACCACAGCGCGTGGGTTTGTTAAGCCGCGGATCCACTATGTTTACATGTGACCACACTTAACAGTTGTGAAACGGTTATAACTTTGGTTATGTTTACGGTTGGAGGTTTATTTAAATGGTTATGTCAACGGTTACGTGTATAGTCCGTGGACATATGGCATGGTTTAGCACCACATAACAATACGACCAAGTGTCTGTGCGCGAGGGGTTAGAAGGCCAGCGCTAGCCCAAAGGGCTAGCGCTTGGCCATATGAGAGCCATGTGACCTTTGAAGAGGGCGTGCGCCCATCCTTTTGGGGGCTAAGGCCCAGTAATAACTATAATATAGTTTGAGTGGGTTATTTTAACCACTTGTTGAATTATTAATGTAATTAACTCATAATTGGGAGTTATTGGGCTTTTTTAGAGCCTAATTCTTGGGAGGAAGTTGGAGATTGAAACCAACTTTCCCAACTATTTAACCAAGGCCATGTTGAGGCCATTTGGTCATGTTTGAGAGCTTTTGGATGGTTTTGGAGAGCAAAGATGCTGAGGCAAAGCCAGGTCTAAGCCAGTTTGAGGCAGAGGAGCTGTTGAGGTAGAGATGCTGTCGGACGATTTCTGAGAGTTCGGTATATCCGTTTCAGGTGCCGTAAGTTGTGCAAGATTCTAGAGATCATGGCGAACAAGACCAGATCAGTCTAGAAGCCAATCGACAATGTAAAGATGTACTAATAATCTTTCTAAAAGAAATCAAGAAGCCTCCCTCACAGAGAAAAGGCCCGGAGATGTAGGCAAGGTTGTCGAACTCCGTTATCAAACTTGTGCATTATGGTTTGCTGTTCTTTATTGCATTTCAGATTTGCATATATGTCTATGGCTGTATAATGCGTTTTCTTTTCTCACTCTTTCGTTAAATTTCCCAATGGTGAATTAATGCGTGCGAATAAAACTCAACCATAGTCATTTCGAAAAATCCTGAGGGATCAAGGAAGGTTTGCAGGTATGTGATCATATACACCAGGTCTATTACAGAGTTACAAATAATATTTGTATGATGAAATTTGGTTGAGTTACATGTCGGGTATATGGTTGAGACAAGTAGCTAATGAGTTGGCACATACATGAGGTGTATAGTTGATGATGTTGGTACATCTTGATGAGTCATAGTTGATTAGTAGTTGATACATTATTGGTACATACTTGGTACATGGTTGGATGCACTTGTTAGTAGTATTGTTGACACATGGTTTATGGATGATGTACCATACTTGTATTATTAGAAGCACATATTGATCTTGGTGATGATTATGAGTTGTTGTGTTATACTTGGTTGATGCACATATTTGAGAGTTTTCTTGGTGATTGATCTTGGTGAGTAGAGTTGATTTGGTTGATAACATTGATGAGACAGGTTATTTTGATAGGTTGTTTGGAAAAGTTGTTGTGACAACTTATTAGTGCAGGCTTGGTGCATGGTTGATGCATTGTTCATGGTACAGGTTGGTGCATGGTTGATGCACTTGTTCATGGTACAGGTTGGTGCATGGTTGATGCACTTGTTTATGGTATAGGTTGATTACAGGTTGTTTGGTATAGGTTGGTGCATGGTTGATGCACTTGTTTATGGTATTGGTTGATTACAAGTTGAGGTACAGGCTAATGCATGGTTGATGCATGGTTTAGGTTATTGGTATAGGTTATTTGGTGCAGGTTGATTGGTACAGGTTTACAACAGTATATCTCACAGTGATAGTGTGACAATGCTTCCATCATTCCACTTATACGGCAGGGCGGTTGGACGGGGCAAGGACAGGTGGTTGTAGCTACCTTTCGATTGTAGCCGAAGAACATAGAGGGTTGTAGCCTCCTTCTGGTTGTAGCCAGAGAATTGGGGAGTTGGAGCTTCCTTCAGGTTGTAGCCTAAGAAACTAGGGGGTTGGAGCCTCCTTCCTGTTGCAACTGGAAAACAAAGGAAGTTGGTGCTTCCAATAAATGTAATTCTTCAAGACATATAAGATAAATCATTCTGTGGTTTTCTCNCTTGGTACATGGTTGGATGCACTTGTTAGTAGTATTGTTGACACATGGTTTATGGATGATGTAGCATACTTGTATTATTAGAAGCACATATTGATCTTGGTGATGATTATGAGTTGTTGTGTTATACTTGGTTGATGCACATAATTGAGAGTTTTATTGGTGATTGATCTTGGTGAGTAGAGTTGATTTGGTTGATAACATTGATGAGACAGGTTATTTTGATAGGTTTTTTGGAAAAGTTGTTGTGACAATTTATTAGTACAGGCTTGGTGCATGGTTGATGCACTTGTTCATGGTACATGTTGGTGCATGGTTGATGCACTTGTTTATGGTATAGTTTGATTACAGGTTGTTTGGTATAGGTTGGTGCATGGTTGATTCACTTGTTTATGGTATTGGTTGATTACAAGTTGAGGTACAGGCTAAAGCATGGTTGATGCATGGTTTAGGTTATTGGTGTAGGTTATTTGGTGCAGGTTGATTGGTACAGGTTTACAACAGTATATCAAACAGTGATAGTGTAACAATGCTTCCATCATTCCACTTATACGGCAGGGCGGTTGGACGGGGCAAGGAAAGGTGGTTGTAGCTACCTTTCGATTGTAGCCGAAGAACATAGAGGGTTGTAGCCTCCTTTTGGTTGTAACTAGAGAATTGGGGAATTGGAGCTTCCTTCAGGTTGTAGCCTAAGAAACTAGGGGGTTGGAGCCTCCTTCCTGTTGCAACTGGAAAACAAAGGAAGTTGGTGCTTCCAATAAATGTAATTCTTCAAGACATATAAGATAAATCATTCTGTGGTTTTCTCCCACTTTGGGTTTCCACGTAAAACACTAGTGTACTGTGTATGTGTATGATTGTTCATTTGTTCATTTCTTATTTACTCTGAAGTTATTGGATGATAATGATACATTGATTTAACACTTGGATTATATGGTTAAAAATGATTAAATTTCTCTATTACTGATTCACCCCCCTCTCAGTAATCCAACAAATGCCAAGTTCTCCTCGAACTTAACATCTCTGCTCAGAACTATCTTCCATTGTGTTGGAATGAAGATCATGTAAGCCTTTCTGGTCTCACTGTAGCCCACAAATATTCCCTTATGTCTTGAAGACTCTATCTTTGTCCTCTTCTCCATAAGCACATGGATGTAAATTGGACAACCAAAGATCCTAAAATGACCAATCTCTATCTTCACTCCTGAGAATGCCTCCTCCAGAGTCTTGTCCCCCCAACATCATTTGAGGACTTTTGTTTTGCACATATAATATCATGTTACATGCCTTTTCCCATAGGAAAATAGGCAACTCTTGGTCATGTATCATAGCCTCGAAAAAATCGATGATGGACTGATTATTTCTCTCCTCAACCCCGTTTTGTTGACGGTTGTATGAGATTGTTAGATCCCTCTTGATCCTTGCTTCCTTGCAAAAATCCCTGAAGTCATTGGAGGTTTACTCTCCCCCATTATCCGACCTCAAGATATTGATATTCTTACATGTATGGTTCTCTACCTGAGCTCTAAAATCTTGAAAATGACAGAAGACTTCATCCTTGGTCTTCATAAAGAAGATCCAAGTTTTCCAGGAAAAATCATCAATAAATGTCACATAGTATGACGATCCATGTAATGATGCTACTGACATCGACACACTCACATATGAATGAATAAGATCCAAGATCCCCTTGGACCTACTCTCGTTGCTAGGAAAAACATCCTTGGCATTCTTTTTGGGTGCACACTCCCTACTGCTCAATTCGTGTACCAAGGCATGACCAAGCTTTCTATGAAACCTATATAAAGTGCCTTATCTAAATCTAATGACCACTTCATTTTCCGGGCTAGATTTCTATGGACATATAAGTACTTTCCCACTCTGAAAAGTAATGGAAAAAATCATTTCCTTCATAGTTGAGACTGAAAGAAAATTATTCTTCAAACCTAGTACATAAAACACATCTTGGGCATCTAATGAACCCCGTGACTTGAGTTGGAACATAACTATTCCCTCTCCCTTCACTACATACTTGGAATCATCACCAAGATCCACATGAACATATGAGTCACTCTCCATCAGACTACTAAATAGCTTCCATGCTTCTTTCATATGACGAGATGCATCACTGTCCAAGAACCAAGCACTCCTCGCAGTTGTGCTGGTAGAAAGGAAAGAAACCAGTGAGTAATCCTTCTCAAACTTTGTTGCAAACTCATCAAGCTAGATCTCTACTACTGATGATGTCTACGTCTTTCCATTACCATTCTTCTTCTTCTCCAGACATTGAGATGCATAATTTCCATTCTTATGACATGAGAAACACTTGATTTTACTCAAGTCCTTCTTCTTTCTTGGTTGTGATGAACCTCCATCATTGTTACCCTTCTTTCTAGAATTATTTACTTTTCCCTTCCTTGTCTTACTGACAAGAGCCAAGTTGTCTTCACTACCTCCCTACTTGTTTCTCTTATACTCCTCTCGAGTCTCTTCCTAGATGCAATCATCTGAAAGTCTCTGCCAATACAAGAGATGTTCCCTAGCACAAACTCCCTTAACAAATGGTTCCCATGACTTGAGAAGACCATTCAATGCCACATTCATGAGCTTTGCGTCCTCTGTTTTCTCCTCTATGGATGCAAGTTGATCATGCACTTGTGTGATCCTCATGAGATAACTAGTAACATTATCATATCTAGACATCTGCACCGATCTGATTTTATTCCTTAAGACCATCTTCCTATTCATGTTTGTGCTATGGAATAACCCTACCAGTTCATCAAACATATCTTTGGTCATGTTCTTCTCGGTTAGGTGATGGATTAGATGATCCTTCATGGAATCCATGAGGACCCTCTCTACTTTGATGTCCTTCTTGTTGTGAGCTTCCAAAGTTGTTGGATCTGTCGATGGAGTAACAACTTTGTCCATTAACTCCCAAAGGCCATACTCCTTTAACGACAAAGTTACTCTTACTTTCCAAGAGAGGAAATTGGATGCTCCATCCAATTTGTCTTCAAATCTTAATGATGTTGTTTCCATCCCTAAGACCTGATAACCATCCCTGGAAATAACCTATTGCTAAAAGATTCCCCTATACTAACCTGTACGGACTTGTATGTGACTATCACCACTAGATCTCCCGTATGTATGCAATTGTGATCATTGAAACCCGCGTATGTACTCAAATGTGACCATCACAACCTAAATATATGTGTCTGTACTCAAATACTCCCGCATATGTACACAACTGTGCTTTATGTGACCCACGCACACCTTTGTACACCTGGAAAAAAAAACAAATTTTACCTCAGTACAACTCTTTTCTTGAAATTTGTCCTTCAATTTCCACCTGTTGATTATGGATATGCTATGGATATGAGACCGTGTACTTGGATTCCTCTCAGAGCACCTATTCTAATACCATGTTGATTTTACCACTTCAACCCAACAACCAACAATTAGCTCAAAATAAAATAACTTTATCTACTAAAAGCACAATTCAGTAATCAACTAAACATGCAATAGAAGCATAAGCTAGATAACCAAATCAAGCACACATAAACACCAATATTTTTGGGTATAAAACCGAGAAAAATCTCGAAGGGAAATCCAGTGCTGAGAATGATTTTATTATGCTAAAATCATGGCTCCTGTAAGAGGCATAGTGGCTCACTGAGAGAAATACAACTGCAGACAAACCTAGAAAACCCTGATCAGTTGTATGAACTAGAACTGCATGTTTTTTGAGGTGTACATGAATTTCCTTTACTAAAGATGCGTATGTATGCGACTATCTCCACTGAAACCCACACACATGTATGAAAAACTTTCGTATGATGCAACACTTTCCTATGGCTTCCTCTCATTGAAACCCACCCACACTATCTCTATTCTCTCTTCTTCTTGACCTGATCTCTAGATGGAATTCCTTCTCCACCTATCTAAGATATTGAATCATAGTCCTTCATGATATAATACTCTGTGTTTCGAATCTTTCAACACAACTACGGTCAAGTATCAAGTGTCAAGTCTTCCTCCTTCCCCCTAGCTTTTCTTTTATAATCGTGAGTTATAATCTATTTCTAATCTCCAAAGTGATTAACGATTGAGATTACGTATCACACCTGTTGTGAGTGGGAAACCCCCCTATGAACTAACATTTAGGGTTATATTATGCATGCAGAAAAGACCTAAAAAATCCTACTTTCTACCATCGTTCCGGACTTAATCCCCATTATTTTTAAGCAAATACATAGTTGAGTGAGCATACCTTATTTCGGGTGTTTGATATCGATCCTTCTTGATGCTTGATCGGTTGTTGATTGCAGCTCTCCTCCCAAGGCTGACCAACATTCAAACAAGACAAATAACAAACTCTACATGCATTTGACCTACAGATTAATAGGTCAGAGATTCAAATATATATGCAATAAACTATGAAGACCTCATATAGTGGGACGGGAAAAGCATTTATGTATTATCAACTTTAACAAATCAACTTACAATGGGTATAGTTTCTTTACTATCATTCTCCTCTTCCAAATGGGACCCCTACCCCTTCTTTTATAGGCTATAAGAAGCTAGGTTTTTGGTCAAACCCTCAACCATGCATGGCCGGAAGGTTTAGTTAACTCACCCAAAGTTGTGTGTTCCATCAACAACTTTCCTTTTTTCGTGCTTTTGTAGGTACACGCGGGCTGTTTTAGGTCAGCTAGCATGTACATGCATGCAATAATGGAGTAGGGCGTGTGGGCCTTTATAAAAGAGGTTTTTTAAGAAGAGTTGTTCAATAGTGTATTGGCAAAGAAGGAATATGAGATGGCTTGATGCTAGGTAAGCATGTCTGGTGCAAATTAGGGTTATAACAACACCCACTTGAGATTTAGAAACATGCTTTTAACATTTTCCCGAAATAACTCAATTAATTAAATAAATAATTAACTAATAAAAACAAATTACTTTAATAATTCCTTTAATTAAAGTAAATTCAAGAGTAGAAGGTTTGGACAATTTCCACAAGTCACACATAGACCTGTGTGGAAATACATGTGCGACCACTAGCATTAACAACAACTCCTATTGAAATTAGGGTTTACAATACGTGTGATGTATAAAACGGTGGATCCACGTCTTTGGTGGAGGTATGATCTTAAAGAGTGGTGCCCTTACACATACAAGTCTTCAATATTTATTTAGGAGGTAAATGCCCCCTTGTGCACTAAGAGAGTGATCAAATAATGTTTGTATTGTTCAAATAAATTGTCACCTAAATTTGAGATCAATCATTCAAGGTGCTCCACATGTTGCATTGACATCTATTATGGTTTATATAATAATAATAATAATAATAATAAGTTTTTTGTCTAAACAATATAAGTTGAACAATAAAACTTAATTTAATTAAATGCATATGCAATGAATAATTTTATCAAAAAATAACAATTAAACAATACATATATCAAAGAAAAATAACATTATTGTTTTTGCAACAGTGGAATGATAAGAATAAAGAAAAAACAAATAAAAACATTTAGTATTATTCACTCAAAACCATCTAGCATAAGACTTTCTTAAAAATAATTATAATATTATTTTTATTATCGTAATTATTAAAGTCCACTTTGTTTTAGCATAAGACTTTTTTAAAAATAATTATAATATTATTTTTATTATCGTAGTTATTAAAGTCCAGTTTGTTTTATGTTTATTGATTAAAATATCTAACCTTAAACTACCATAGTCATACAAATTAAAAATAGTTAATATATTTGGTTTAATTACATTTTTATTTTATAACCTTAATAATGTGATTATAGAGTTCAACCAT
The DNA here is from genome assembly GCA_009831015.1 of Picea engelmannii. Classification (NCBI taxonomy): domain Eukaryota; kingdom Viridiplantae; phylum Streptophyta; class Pinopsida; order Pinales; family Pinaceae; genus Picea; species Picea engelmannii. The sequence goes on along the minus strand of ML778932.1, from coordinate 52,693 downwards.
ATATAACTATCATGGTTGTGAGCATATATAATTATCATGAAACAAATCTTACAAAATTTTCACAGGTATTTTTCTTGTTAGTATAAGAATCTGTGGGCTACTCTCACCTAACCCTTGCCTGTTAGATGCAGATTGCTAGCTTGAAGACAAATACGTAGTAGAAAGACAATTAAGCTTAAGTACTTCACAAAATCTCTCATACRGGTTTTTTGTCTGAGAATCTCAGGGAACKACTCAAGATGGAAAAGAAATAGCYGTGAAAAAATTATCYTTAAAATCAATGCAAGGAAGTAAAGAATTTCYGAATGAAGTTAAGCTTGTGGCGAAAATTCGGCATCGCAATATCGTGAACATTCTCGGCTGTTGCGCAGAGGGATCAGAAAGGTTGCTTGTTTATGAGTATTTACCTAATAAGAGCCTTGATAAAATCCTACTCGGTGGGTAACTTTCATTTTATATATATGAATATACAAAAAGCACAATGTTTAAACCTAGTTAGTTCGGTCATATTGATAATTACTTAGGGTTCTGAATGCATGGATACAGACCCAAACAAACATCTTGATTGGCAGAAGCGTTACAACATCATACTGGGAGTAGCTCGCGGGCTTCTCTATCTTCACCAGGATTCTCACCTGCGGATTATTCATCAAGATATCAAAGCAAGCAATATTTTGTTGGACGAGAAACTGAATGCTAAGATAGCAGATTTTGGGTTAGCGAGATTTTTTCCCGAAGATGTGACTCACGTCAGCACAGGAGTTGCTGGAACTTTGTAAGATTTCAAAAGAATCATGACTCGCACCCTGTTAAAAGCTATTCACAATTAGGGATGCATATGTTTTTGTGTATGCTTATTTGATTTTAAGAGGATGGACAGTATTGCAATGGTACTTTCTGACATCTTTGTTTACGAGGATTTATATCGTGGGTTGAAATTTTACCTTCTAGGATCTAAGACTGCAGTTTCCTTTGCAAATAACTTTCACTTTATCATTATTCAATTCCAAAATTTTCCTTCTTTGTATCTTTGACATTGTGATT
>ML778932.1:10591-40176 GCA_009831015.1 Picea engelmannii | reverse complement strand
TTAGATTTATTAACATCGCAGAACAAACCCTAAGATAGATCGACGTAGTAACAGTAAAGATTAAGAACTTCAACTACTTAGCACACATCACATAGTTAGATATAAAATTCATTCATCTTTAACACATTTGAAGCACTAAGAATATATAGATCTATCTAACATACATAATAAGAAAATCACTAAGCAGTTTCAGAATATAAACAACACAACATAAAGCACATCAAAAGACACACAATATACATGGTTCACCCCAGTGTGGGGATACGTCCACTAACTGCTTTGTCTTCTTTATTATTCTTCAATCTCTTACATTCATATGCTCCTATGCACTAAGCTAGAGAGCCAAGCTTTGCAGAGGACATGAGATCTGTGCACTGAGTGCCAGATCCTCCTTCCCAAAACTAGGTCACATCATAAAGACAACTTCTTTATTTAGCACATAGCCTTACACACACAATCTGTTGCACAAAGAAACCCAAAAATACTTGCACTTAGCCTTGCAAGCTAGCTTCTGCTTCTCCCCTTCTACCATACATTATTATCTATTTATACTTTTACATTTCCTTACAAAAAGGCCTAAACATGTGTAAACCCATGGGACGACATCCCATAACCCATTACAAAAACCCTAGTGAACCCCTTGCTGGGTCCACATAGCCTGTAAAACAAATGAGATACACGATCTCAACTCCACCATGGAGATCCATCTTTGATCCTTGCGTCGAAGTCTAAAAGGTGGTCCAAACCTGACCAAGATTTCCTCAAAACTTGGTCGAGGGCCAACATGCCCCCAAAATTCACCCATGACTTGTTCTGAGTCACTCAGGTCTAGGCAACGCTGCTTTGAAGGCCTCGAGCTTCACTCAAGCTTCCTCGACTTTCTTCTTCGCCTAAGCCTCCAGGTCAACGAGCTCTTGGATCTTATGCTCTGTAACATGCCCTTCCAGGCGTTGTTCTATTGTCGCAACCACTTGGTCTAGTTGCGAGCCTTGTCCTTCAATTTATTCAAAAACCTTGCATGCCTCGTCTTGTATAGGTTGGAGCTTCTACATGACTTTCATTACTCTGCCCTAGATTGTAGTAATCTGTTGATGTACTGCATGTTGTTCTTGTGATCTTTTCATTCTATCAACTGTAGTGAGTAGCTTCATCTGTGCCGGCACGGTGAAGGCCTGTTGATGCACCTCCTGTAACTGCGCTTCCAGTTTCCTTAGTTCCAGATCTTCTGTGAGGCGTTCATAAGTCTGTGCTCTTTTATCACTCAACAGTTTGCATTCTAAAGTGAGGGCTCTAATCCTTCCAACTACACTCTTAGTGGCTTCCTCCCTCTGGTCGTGAACCTCCTGTGGAGTGCTTAGTACTGCTTGAATCTCCAACTCTGTTATTCTCGCTTGAAGTTGTTGGATGGCCTCAGTGAGCTTCGCCACTTGAATCTCAACCAATTCTTGTTCCTCCTATGCCAAGCCAAGCATAGAGCGAAGTGCCTTATACACCACTTATTTGACCGTAGTTTTCTCTGCGAGAAGCTGGTCCTTTTCTCTCTGTATCTTCGCTCTATCCTCCTCAATCATCGCCTAAAACTCATCTTTCTCATTTTCATAAGAGGTTACATAGTACCGCGCAACTCGTAGTTTCTCTAAGATTTCCTCTTTCTCTTGTTTCAGGGCTTCTATAGCCTTCTCCTTTTCTTCTTGGACTTTCTGAAGTCGAGCTTCTGTCACATCTGCAAGTCTTCTTAATTGGGAAGGCTCATCCCCCAATTCTACAACTTGTGACAAGGAGGGCGCAGTGGGTACTACATGACTCAAATGAATGGCTTGTTGTATTTCCTTTAATTCCTGCTCAACCCTTCCATACAGATCCTCCTGCTTCACTCCATATCTCTGTAAGATATCCTCTAAAGCATCCTCCATGGCTCCACGGACTAGAATGACGTCATCTTCTGTGAGCGTGGCTTCCATCTGAGGCTTACTAGCCCATGTCTTCTTTCTTGCTGAAGGTTTCTGCGGAGAAACCTTCCTCTTCCATGGAGTTACTATTTTAGTAAGGGGATCTTTTGGTGGCGTAGCTTCGCCTTCACCTTTATTTTCTCCTTCATCCCCTCCTCCTTGTCCATTTGCTTGGTTTTCTCCTCCTCCTCCTCCTGCGGGCAAGCCAGATCCAATTTCTTCAGAGGCACTACCCTCCTCATCAGTCTCTATATTCTGGACTTCCTCCTTTTTCTTCTTCTTCTTCGCACTGGACTGTCCAACATGCTCGACCTAGGTGACCAAGGGGCTTCCTATTATGTCAGGGTCAGAGAGTTCTTCATCATTGACCGGTACAAGTAAATCCTCCAACCACTCCTCTGTGATTTGCTCCATGTCGTCATTTGTTAGCTTGTAGTATTATTGCAACTTTTCCTTGCTCTCGTCTCTGCACACAGTGATATAGATAAAGTGTTGATCTGAGCAGAACTTGGCTATCGGTCTGTACTGGTGCAAGGTGTGCGGTGTCATGCAAAAAAATTCTTCGATGGAAACCTTCAGTTTTTTATAATACGCATGGAACACAATGTTCGACTACCATTGCTTTGACATGTCGTTGGTGTACCACAAGGTTGAGAACCTAGCGGCCAATGACTCTGATGGTTCGATCTCCGGGAAGGTGGCTCCTTTCGGCATTTGCCAAGAGAAAAATGCAATCAATATGAGCAACGAACTAAAGTGGAACTCGTATCCCTAATCCTGAGCTTTGCGACAGTATTTCTCGAGCTCATTGACAAGTTAACTCGTCCAATTCATTTGCATGCCCTCCACACACTTTCCTGCGAGGTCCACCACGAACCCGGTGACCTGTGTGGGGTGGTTCTTTCTTACGCGCTTGACAACTATGAGTTAGCAAGAGAGGCACACTGCTCCATCCTGTATAGAGGCTACCTTTTATCCTCACTTCCTTTTGTCAACTTCGCCATATGCTTCCTTGATGCGTTGGGCCAGGGAGCGGTCTGAGGCCTTCCCGGGGTAAAAATGATGAGGGTCGGGTCCCTTCATGCTCAATATTGTAATCAAGTGGAACAATGTTGTATCCACAGTAATCTGTCGATCGATCCATAGGTATCCGCCATGGGAGCACGACAAGAGGAGTTTAACGCAAGCATTAACCTCCCAGTGTCGGCCAAAATGGGGAATCTTCATCACATTGAGTCTAGTGGACTGCACTAGCTCCTTAATCCAAGGTTGGGAGAAAATGCAAGGCTTCTTCCTAGTGGTCTTTGTCAAGTATCCATGGGGTGCTATCATAGCGTAGTTCTTTCTATCTCCAAGTTTAAAGTCATTTTTCTTCAGTAATGGGATCTGTCCCAACTGGCTGTCAACTACACGTATACCCTTTAGGATGTAAGCGGTGATAAAATTTTATTCAAAGTCACATGGGATTCTTTCATGGTTAACCATGCCATCCAAAGATGGGATATAATCTGGTAATATCGTCAGGATCTGCTTCGCATTAGCCAGATCGCCCCGAAGCTTACTTCGTTGCTCAGTCGTGGGGTTAACACGGCCCGAATGAAGTCCAGTCGACGAGGAATCCTGGAGTCCCCTAGTCAATGATGCCTGTACTCCTTAGATATATCTTTATCATCCATACAATTCTTAATAACCTCCTCGACGAACTTCTCTAACTCACTGCGTTCGCCCGACATTCTCAATTTTAAGCAGGCAGGTTGGGGTAGGCGAATGAATAGGTGGAGTAAATAATGGATGGTGAGGTCTGATAGAACATATCGACACATAATCACTTCTCTTCTTGTCTCAGATAATTACGAGTGGCAAAAAGTGGTCCCAGCGTAGCGATCAATGGGTTAAATAAGAGAGTGTCGTAATAGATTCTTCCAACGAGCATGAATTCTTCCATTAATGCGAATCTGTCCATTATGGCACGGTCTCAATGTCCCAAACGCAGTCCATCCACCCATAAATGCATTTCCTAGCCATTCTGGAGTGTCATTCTAATGGTTGAGGTGCCTCCAATGGTCATATAAATTCATTGGGGAGAAGTCCCATTATGCACGGTTCTGTTGTTCCAACGAGGTTCAAATCCTACAAACCTGCCTCCCGCGAAGTCTTCCATGTAACTTCCTGTAGATTTTCCAATTTGGCTTTCTTCTTACTGAGCTTCCTTGCCTTCTTTCTTGTGATCCGAGTCTCTCTAACTGTTTTTGGATTCCTCTTTCCATTCTCATTCTTATCTTCTTCTAGCATAGTGACTTCGTATTGCTGATGTACTCTCAAAGAGTTCTAAGTTAATACCTCTTGTCTTATTAATTCCAGGATGGGTATTCTTCTTTCTTGCATGGTTAGGTCCTTCAAACCTTCTTGCATTCTTTCAACTCCGACAACTAATTCTCTTTCCCTCTGTTTCTTTGACTTAACTTCTCGTTCTTCTATTAGTCGAACTATTTTTCTAGCTATGAAATCCCTTAGTTCTTGCTTCTTCTTCCTCTGCTTTCCTTCTGATCTAGTCCCTCTCGATCCAAGTATTTCCTAACAAAAGTGGGAATGGGGCGTTGTTCTCAAAAAACTTAATGACTTAAAATTCCTCTTCAATCAGTGTTCCATGGATGATAACATGTACATTAGTAACTCTTCCACATAGGGTTATCATCTTTCCTTTAAACAAGCCTATTCTTCCCAATGAAGGTACCATAATAGGCTTTCCCAAAATTTCCCAAGTTTCTTTTATCATAATATTTACTTGTGTTTCTTCATCCAAGACACAGTCTATGTCTAAGTCTTCTATTCTTGCATTTATTCATTGTTTTACCTTCAAGATCTCTGGTAAACTAACATCTTTGTGATCATTCATCATTTCTTTCAACTATTCTAATGTAGTTTGAGATTTCTCTGATTATTTCTCTTGATAATTCTCTAACATTCTCTTATTCTCTTGACTTCCTTCATAGTTTTCTTGTCTCATGTTCATTTGTTCAACTTTAGAAATCATCCTTGGACAATCCTCAACTTCATGACCAACAAATTTACAACAAAGACAAATAGGGCATGTACCCGAGCATTCCTTAGCAAGATGTCTCGGTCTTCTGTAGTTATAAAATAGTGTCAATCCTCTCTTTCTCTTGTAAGTTCCCCAACTTCTCTTGTACTACACACTAGGATCACAATGCTGGACCTGCAATCTGCAAAAGTTCTTTCTAGATTCCTACATCCATTTATTAGTCCGAAAATTCTTTCTATGCATAGGAATAACATATCTTTCTTTATTTGTATCAAAATTATTCATATCAACTCTTTCTTCTAACTGTGCCCTAGCTGTCAGACTAGGACAATATTTATTAAACATACCTAAATTCATGCTTTCAAAAAAAAAACTTCCGCTTATCTTACTCTTATCAAAGCATAAAGCTTTACCTCCTTCAATATCTTATCTCTTTTCTTCATATCGGGTTTCTTTCTTAGCACAGAGCTTCGCAAGTCAAGTAGAGTATTGTACACTACAACAACAGATCTACGTACAAAGATTCTTTTTTCTTTACTTTAGTTCTCAACAATCACAGTTTCAGGTCCCGACAACGGAACCATTTGTTGGCACAGGGGAAGACCCAGGGTTCAATTCTAACAATGCACCAACAAAACCCTAACTACCGACCCTTTCGGCAACACCTACGAAGAAGGCAAAGTCTCACCCAAGGTAGAGGCAGGGGGGGTTACAGGACTCCAATATGGGACACAGATATGTGATTAAAACACTTTGCAAGTACTTTAATAACACTTTGAAGATGATATGCATTAGTTTATTATCTTTATTAACATCGCAGAACAAACCCTAAGATAGATTGGTGTAGTAACAATAAATATTAAGCACTTCAACTACTTAGCACACAACACAGAGTTAGATCTAACATTCATTCATCCTTAACACATGTGAATCACTAAGAATCTATAGATCTATCTAACATACATAATAAGAAAAGAATTAAGCAGATTCAGAATATAAACAACACAATATAAAGCACATCAAAAGACACACGATATATGTGGTTCACCCTAGTGTGGGGCTACAACCACCAACTGCTTTGTCTTATTTATTATTCTTCAATCTATTACATTTATCAGCTCCTGTGCACTAAGTCACAAAGCCAAGCTTCGTAGAGGACATGAGATCTGCGCACTGAGCGCCAGATCCTCCTTCCCAAAACTAGGTCACAACACAAATCCAACTTCTCTATTTAGCACAAAGCCTTACATACACAATATGTTGCACAAAGCAACCCAAAACTACTTGCACTTAGCCTTGCAAGATATCTTCTGCTTCTCCCCTTCTACAATACATTCTTGTCTATTTATACTTTTACATTTCCTTACAAAAAGGCCTAAACATGGTTAAACCCATGGGCCAACATCCCATAACCCATTACAAAAACCCTAGTGAACCCCTTGTTGGGTCCACATAGCTCACAAAACAAGTGAGATCCACGATCTCAACTCTGCCATGGTGCTCCATATTCGATCCTCATGTCGAAGTCCAAAAGGTGGTCCAAACCTGACCAAGGTTTCCTCAAAAATTGGTCGAGGGCCAACAAGGAGATGCTTCTAGATTGATAGGATGAGCTTCTTCTGGCCATGGTCAAGAAAAATATGAAGTAAGGGAAAGAAACACAATGGCAGGAGAGAGTCATGGGTTCAGTTGAAGGCGAGAAATAAGATGGGAGAAGAGGAGGGAAGAGAGAGGAGCTATGCAAACAAGGAAACCATAGAGGGAAGCATAAAAAGTATCCATCTCATCACAAAGGTGAGGTAAAGAGCCAACAAGTAACCATAATCAAAGTAGTAGGGATCAAAAATGTAAGTGAAGGAGCCTCAAGAACTCTAGACATGGGAAGGACACACATGGATATTATATGCCACCATAGGGGCATTATTAGGCCAAAGATGATGGTGAAATGATGGCGCATAAGGGAGGTCAAGTTGAGCATGCAGGTGGAGTAGTAATATTTCACAACGTAGGTTATAGTGAGTTCCTATGTGGGTAGTTATTTCATGTTGTGGGTGACAGGTGGTGGCGCTCCTTCAAGAGAGACCCCACCATTGATAATTTCCATGTCACTTGATATGAGAGGGCTAAAGTCACCTAGGTGAGAGTCAGGTAGTTAGAGTGAAGGAGAGAGCCGGAGGATGGGTTCCAATCTGTATCCAAGGGATGTTTTTCTTTGAGGATTCCCTCATTATCAAGTCTATTTGAAATTTTTTTGGTAGATAACTTGACATGTGAGAAGATGATCACTTCAATCTTGGAGAGAACAGATTGGATGCACTCTAAGGTGCTGAATATCCTCCAGATAGTGGTGATTTTTCTTAGAGAAGATATGTATTGGATTTTTCTAAGCATTATAATAATGAACTGGGAGTGAGAGACAGTATTGGCTTGTCCTAGATTTTCCTTCCTTTGGTTTGAGGATGCTCCAATTTTTTCACTGATGCTCACAACCTCTACTCTACACAAACCCTTGTCCACTCTCATCTTCATCTAGGCCGCCACAACAATGGAAAACTATCTTCAGATGTCCATGGCCTCCCCCAAGGGAGGATCTGAGGGCTCCTCCCTTTCATACAAAGAATCCGTAAATTGATCTCCCATAAAAATCCAGGAGCCCATGCAGGAAGATCAACATACCCAGGAACCCATGAAAGAAGATCAACACACTCCAAAGAATGCAGACCAACCAACACCTCCTTAGCCACCTATGACCAACCCAACTATGGATGCAACCAAAACTAGCACATGCATTACCAAATTTGAGGAAACACCGAGGATCGAGCTTCTACCAACACGAATCAATGCCAAAATTGAACACATGAAAACTTACACACTCATAGGTAAAGTCATTGGAATCTGGCCCAGGGAGCATTCCCTTCTAAGCTGGATCATGGGAAAATGGAAATCAAAAGAACATTTTGACATCCAACTTAGATCAACAAGTTTTTTTACCATCATCTTCACTCGGCTCGATGACAGAGACAAAATATTGGAAGGGGGGCCCTACTTATTCAACTCTGCAGGCTTATACCTTAGGAACTGGACAGAACGATTTCATCTAGAAAAAGAAGACTTCACTTGGGCTCCTTTATGGATCAGACTCTACTCCTTTCCACAATACTACTAGGATTAAGAAACCCTTAAATACATTGGAAACACCCTGGGTAACTTCATCAAAATAACAGAGAAAACTAAAACCAATAAATATACTTCCTATGACAGGATCTGTGTCTACATGCACATTGCCAAAGCCCTACCAGAATCTATTTTCATTGTGCATGAAGACACATAATGGATCCAAACTCTATACTATGAGCATATCCCCTTCAGATGTCGCAAATGCCATGAAAATGGGAACCTCTTCAGAGAGTTCCCTCAAAAAAATCCAACCACAGTTCTCAAAGGTTCCACTCTCATGGATGAGGAAGGATTCAAAACAATTCCCACTCAATGGAAATACAACTGTAAATCTCACACTGCTGCCAAATCCATGGACCCGTCGAAAAACAACAGGTTCCAAGCCCTCGCCCAACAATCGGATGGGGATGATCCCATTGAGGAGGAAATCTATCCAACCCCCAAAAAGTAGCACCTAGAGCCAAAGAAAAACCAGGGCAACATCTCCTCTACAGATCCAATCCTCACAAATATCAACACCCATCCCATCTCGTCCTCAACACCATTACTCGAAAACCTGATATGTTCCACCAATCAGGATTTTGACGTGCTAATGGATGAAGATATGGGATATATGGATGAGAGTGAGTTAGATCTCCTAGGAATGGAGGATTCATGAAAAAAAAATGCCTTCCACACAATATATCTAGATCATATTCATCTCCTCAAGGAGGTCCTCAACAAAGCTAAAATGAGTTCCAAACTTGGGATACAAAACACATTGCCTCTTTGGGTTCTAGGTTAGTGGAGTCACAGAAATATGCTTAGCTCACTGAATTTTTTTCCTCCAACACTCAATGTTCCTATTGAAAGTCATTTCTTGGAATTTCAAGGGAATCAACAGTTTCAACAAACACAGAATGATCCACAGGAAAATTCACCAAGAAAAACCCACAATACTCTTGATTCAAGGAACAAAAAGGAACAACAATAATCTCCAGGATTTGATATCACGTCTTTGGAAAAACAAAAACTCCATTGCAGTTGATGCGACCAGGGCCTCAGGCAGTCTTGAAATTGCATGGAACCCCTCAACTATCACCCTCAACGAATTCACCACAACTAGAAAATCCATTTCAGTGTCCTTTCATCTTATTGGCACAGATGTTGAGGGCTTCATCACCAATGTTTATGGTTTGCAAAATTTAGATCAAAAGATCGACCTTCTAAACTTTATGGATTGGTATAAACAAGAACTATTGATGATTGCAGCTTCATGAGACATTCTCTAGATCGTACTCCTCTGGACTGAGTTGAGATGATCTATGAGAACACCTATGAGATAGGTGAGTCGTACTCCTTTGGACTGAGTTGAGATGACTTGTGTTGGTCTCTTGCTGTGTTCTTCTGGACTGAGTTGAGGTGACATGAGATGGTCTCCTATCGTACTCATATGGACTTAGTTGAGATGAATTGAGATGGATCTCCATTTCGTAATCCTATGGATTTAGTTGAGTTGATATGTTTGAGAGTGACGTCCCTTGTGTTTGAGCGCATGTGGACTTGTCCCTAGTGGAAGAGAACTAGAGCATGTGTGAGACCCCTTGCTATATTTTCAAAGAGTAATACTATTGTGAAACCCTAATTTGTATTGTGAAAGGTATAAGTCGACCCTACTATGTAAAGATAATTAATATTATGTGAAAGATTAATTATATTATTGAGTTGTACAAGTCGGCCCTATTATGCCAATAGACACATCTATTTGATGAGTTAGGTCATGTATTTATTAGAGAGATACATCCCCATTGTGGATCATATCTCATTCACTCAATGCATACTTGGAGAGATGTAATTTGGTGCACACTTATCTCCTGCACTATCTTTCTTGGTCATAGAGCACCCTCTTGTGTGCGCTAGGGTTTATGGTGTGAAGGTTCTTCTCTTGGAAATACAGTAAAGGGTTGTTGGGTTTTTCCCTTGGTTGATAACGATTTTCCCAGGATAACTTTTTGTGTCTTGTGCATGTTTATTCTTATTGTGATCATGGTTACTGCAGCTATTATGTTTCTGCATTGTTTATGGTTCAAGTTCATGCTAAATTGAAAAGAAACTACATGTGCTTGAGCAATCATTAAAAATTCAACATGGTATTAGAGTAGTGTTCCTGAAAGATCCATTACACAAGCTACTCGAGCACCTTCCAAGCTAGCCGTCACCTTCTTGTTGTAATTGCAAAAACAAGACTTACCCTTTTCCTGGTCAATCTAGTTTTATCACTTTCCCTTGAAGCATTGGGTGTAAATTCTTCACAGGAAGGTACAACCTAGTCTAGTGCATCACCTACAACTCTCAAATTTAAAATTGAAGAAGTTTGAATTTTCTACCCTAGGGTTTCTGCATGTCGTTGGGGAATTCTTGCAGATCACTGGGGTTGTTTTGACTCTCCAAGGCTTAGTTTTGGTAGTCATAAGTCCAACAAAACCTAGGGTTTCTATCCTAGCCTAACCGTCGGGTTTTCTGAAGCTATGGTTTCTATCCTAGCCATTAGGTTTTGTGAAGAATCTGCAAACCACGAGGAACATAACTTTGGTGGAAGATAGGCTTGATGGATCAAGAAAATTCAACTCTTGGAAGTCAAGATTATGCATCACTCTAAAAGAGAGTGACCTATTGAGAATCATATAAGGAACTCTACTAGAAAAAACTACCGATGAATAAAAGGTTGAATGGAAGACATATGATGTTAAAACTAGGAAGATAATCATCTACTCAGTAAGAGATCATCTACTACCTTGCATCTCTACCTTGAAGACAACTTATCTAATGTATGATGTGTTGAAGATGATGTTTGAGATAAACAACACTAACAAAGATCTTACATTGAAACACCAACTTAAAAATCTCAAGATGATGAAAGATGACACCATCACTACCTTCTTCATGAAGATTTCAGAGACCAACGATCAGTTAGGTTCCATTGGAGAAACCATAACGGACAAAGAACTTGTCATGATTACTCTCCATGCTCTTCCAAGACATTGGGAACCATTCATTCAAAGTATCAGTGGAAGATCATACTTGCCTCAGTTTGATCATCTATGGGTAGACTGCACTCAGGAGGAAACTAGACTTATAGCGAGAGGCGTGCAAGACTCCCATCATAATGAAAATAAATCCATTTATTCTTATGCAAAGAAAGGAAGAAGAAGTAGAAGAAGTTTCATCAAAGCATTCAATGAAAAGAAAACTTGAACAACTCCAGGTCATGAACAAAGAAAAGACATATCAAGGATTTAATGTTTCAGATGTGATAAGTATGGACACATTGCGAGAAATTGTCCTACCAGGAAGAAAGGAAGACAACATGCCTCCACTGCCGATGTTGATTCAAAAACACTTCAAAGAGCTGAATAAGTAAAGGATGAGGCGTTCTTCTTCATTTAAACACTCTCAAGTACAATTCCTACTGATAGTGATATTTGGTTGATTGACAGTGGTGATTCCAGACACATGACCGGATATAGAGAACATCTTACAGATATTGTATAGAAAGAGTCTCGTTTACATGTTTTACTTGGTGACAATTCTAGATATATTGTGAAGGGAGTTGGATCTTCTTCTTTCCAACTAGATTCTTACACACCACTTCAATTAATTGAGGTACTATATGTACTTAGGATGAAAAGGAACCTTGTCTTTGTTTCTGCCTTAGAGGATAAAGGCTACAAGGTTATTTTCTTTGAAGGAAAAGTTCTTGCATGGCACAAGAACTAACGCATGGATTATGCTCAAGTGATTGGTGTTTGAGATAACAGTTTGTACAGATTAACTGTCCGACCAGTCCATGCCCTATTACATGATACTATTATCTTGAGCGAGCTATGGCATGGGAGACTTTCTCATTTACATTATAGATCCCTTCCTGCTATGGGGAATATGGTAACAGGTCTTCTAGAGATACATATCAAGCATGATGGTGTTTGTATAGGTTATGCTCTTGGAAAGAATGTCAAGGGGTCCTTTATGAGCAATGACAGTAGATCCAATGGGATCTTGGAATTGATACATACAAATGTTTTTGGACCCATGATTGTTGCTTCCTTGAGAAGATACTTGTACTATGTTCTCTTCATCGATGATCACTCTTGGAGTATGTGTATTTACTTATTTAAGACCAAGGATGGAGTCCTTGCAAGATTTCAAGAATTTAGAGCTCATGTTGAGAACCTGACTGGGAGGAAGATCAAAGTGTTGAGATCAGATAATGGAGAAGAGTACACCTATAGGGATTTGAATGATTTATGTATTGAGGAAGGGATCAAGAGGCGATACACTGTTCCTTATAACCCTCAACATAATGGGGTTATAGAGAGGAAGAACATATCCATTGTTGAGGCAACTAAAGAAATGATATATGATCAAAATCTACCTATGATTTTGTGGGCAAATGCATCCATGGTAGTTGTGTACGTTCAGAAAAAGAGTCCTCATAAGATTATGAAGAACATGACTCATAAAGAATATTTCACCGGAGTGAAGCCTGAGGTTGGACACTTTAGGATATTTGGGTGTTCAGTATACATTCATTTACCTAAGGAAAAGAGGACCAAGCTAGATCCCCAGGCATAAAGGGTACATTTGTGGGATACAGTGAATCTTCAAAGGCATATCGAAGCTACATCCATGGTTAGAGACAAATCGAGGTTATCAGAGATGTCACATTTGAGGAAGAGATAGCCTTCCGAAGATCCAGATAATCTCAGATGGAGATTGGTAGTGAGAAGAAAGAAGAGATAATACCTTCTTCCCCTTCAATAGTTCATAGGGAGACAATTATTAATCGAGTTGATCCAGTTGATCCCGTAGCTCCAATTGATGTTCCCAGAGACATTTCAGTAGGCCAGAAGTGGCCTACATGGGATCACCAGAATCTACAGGAGGTAGAGGGACATACAACTCCTTGTGGCACATTTCGAGAGAGAAAGAGATCACATAGATTTTTGAACTATGTTTTATCTATGAGCCACATCATTGATACTGAGCCTTCTTGTCATGGAGAAGTAGTAGGTCAGCAGGTTTGAAAATATTCCATGACCGAAGAGCATCAGTCCATCATGACGAATGATGTGTAGGATATTGTTTCGAGACCAAAAGGGAAGTTTGTAGTGACTTCCAAGTGGATCTATAAGATCAAACATGCAGCTGATGGAAGTGTCGAGAAGTACAAAGTGATATTTGTGGCTAGAGGATTCTCTCAGGTGGAGGGAATAGATTATGAGGAGACATTTTCTCCTGTTTCTCGATACACTTCCATTTGTACAATTATTTCCTTTTCCGCATCCATGGGTTGGAGACTACATCAGATGGATGTGAAGACAACCTTTCTCAATGGAGAAATTGAGGAATAATTTTACATTGAGCAACTAGATGGATTCTTGGTGCATGAGAAGGAGTCTCATGTGTGCAGGTTGAAGAAATCCTTGTATGGACTAAAGCAGACACCTTGTGCATGGTATGAGAAGATTGATGGATACTTGATGAGTTTTTTCTTCAGCAAGAGTGTTGCTAATCCCAACCTATACTACAACATTATTGGTGATGAGTGTCTAATTTTGGTCCTATATGTTGATGACTTATTCCTCACTAGTTCAGAAAACCTTATTGTTGAATGCAAGTGTGCATTGGATTCTGAATTTGAGATGAAGGACCTTGGTATGACGGAATACTTCTTGGGACTAGAAGTGTGAAAGAGAACTGATGATATTCTCTTGAGTCAGGGGAAATACACAATGGATATATTGAATAAATTCAAGATGACAGACTGCAAGCCCATGCCTACATCGATGGTGATGAATCTGAAGAAACTGAGCGATACTTCTTCCGATCCAGGCGATATTGATCCACATATTTACAAAAAACTGATTGGATCATTGATGTATCTGGTGAACACCAGACTTGATATATGCTATGCAGTGAGTGTACTCAATTAGTTTATGAGTCATCCAAGACAAACACACTGGATAGAAGCGAAGCATGTGTTGAGATATTTACGAGGCACATTTGGTTATGGATTGAGATATTCCTCTGGTGTAGACATGAGATTGTAGGGATATGCCGATGAATATTGGGCAGGGAGCGTAGTGGAACGAAAGAGCACCTCTAGTTGTTGTTGTTTTACTTTGGGATATTCCATGGTTTCCTGGTGCAACAGGAAACAAAATTTCGTGGCTTTGAGTACCGAAAAAGCATAGTACATTGCATTATGTGTGGTGGTCCACGGAGTAGTGTGGCTTCGCAAGATCCTTGTAGACATATTCAGACATGAGATGGATTCCACTATTATCCATTGTGATAACTAGAGATGTGTGAAGCTCTCAGAGAATCTTGTGTTTCACGATAAATTGAAACACATTTAGATCAAATACCATTACATCAAAGATATGGTGCAGAGGAAAGCAGTACACGTGCAATACCTTTATACACACGAGCAAGTTGCAGATGTCTTCACAAAACTGATTACTATGAAAAAGTTTGAGTACTTCCATGAGAGACTTGGCCTGGTGGAGAATGCCTCCCTAGATGAGAGGGAGTGTTGATGATTGCAGCTTCATGAGACATTTTCCAGATCATACTCTTCTGGACTGACTTGAGATGATCTGTGAGACCACCTATGTGATAGGTGAGTCATACTCCTCTGGACTGAGTTGAGATGACTTGTGTTGGTCTCTTGTCATACTCCTCTGGACTGAGTTGAGATGATTTGAGATGGTCTCTTGTTGTACTCCTATGGACTTATTTGAGTTGACTTGAGATGGATCTCGAGTTCATACTCCTATGGATTTAGTTGAGTTGATCTATTTGAGAGTGATGTCCCTTATGGTTGAACACATGTGGACTTGTCACCAGTGGTAGAGCACTAGAGGATGTGTATGAGACCTCTTGCTATATTTTCAAAGAGTAAGACTATTGTGAAACCCTAATTTGTATTGTGAAGGGTACAAGTCGGCCCTACTGTGTAAATATAATTAATATTATGTGAAAGATTAATTATATTATTGAGTTTTACAAGTCAACCCTAATGTGTAAAGATAATTAATATTATATGAAAGATTAATTATATTATTGAGTTATACAACTTGACCCTATTGTGCCAATAGACACATTTATTTGATGAGTTAGGTCATGTATTTATTAGAGAGATACATCACCATTGTGGATCATATCTCATTAACTCAATGCATACTTGCAGATCTATAATTTGGTGCGCACTTCTCTCCTGCGCTATCTTTCTTGGTCATAGATAACCCTCTTGTGTGCACTAGGGTTTATGGTGTGAAGGTTATTATCTTGGAAATATAGTAAAGATTTGATGGGTTTTTCCCTTGGTTGAGAAGGGTTTTCCCAGGATAACTTCTTGTGTCTTATGCATGGTTATTCTTCTTGTGATCTTGGTTACTGCAACTATTGTGTTGTTGCATTGTTTATGGTTCCAGTTCATGCTAAATTTAAAAGAAACAACATGTGCTTGAGCAATCATTAAAATTTCAACAAGAACAACCCATATAGAATCAGATCCTCGGTAAATAATTCAACCTCATCACCAGTCTACAAGAAAAGAAAGGATGTCGTCGCCTACTCTCACAGGAGGACATAAGCTTCAAGAACTTAATTGAGATCAATGACCTAGTGGATATGCAAACCAACAATGGAATATACACTTCTAATAACCGATGTGGAGGCTCCTCTCATATCACCTCATGCCTCGACATATTTCTAGTTTCTGAAGACATAGCAACATCATGGGATGATCTTTCCTCCACCATTCTCCCTTCCTTAGGCTCATACCATTGCCCCATCTACATGCACTGGCACCAAAGTGGAAAGAATTGTTTTCACCCCTTCATATTTGAAAATTTATTGCTATCCAACCCTCAGTTCGAATCAATGATCCAAAACTGGTGGTCTTCCACCCATCCCCCAGGCCGCTCCAAAATGTATAGATTTCAACAAAAACTAAAAATGTTGAAACACCATCTGAAAATGTGGATCAAAATGACTTTTGGGAACATATTCTTGGCCAAAACCACTTTGGAGTAGATTATGGAAACTCTACAACAACATATCATCCATGAAGGATGCTCGTAGGCTCTCTCTCATAGAGAATCCTAACTTCAATCTCATATAGAGGAGTGTTGTCAGAAGGAATAAATGCTTTGGAAACAAAAATAAAGAATCTCTTGGCTAAAGGAAGGAGAATGCAACATCTCTTTCTTCCACCACCCAACTATCTAACATAGAATGCATAAAAAAGTCTCTTGCCTAAAAAAAAAAGATGCTTCTAAGCTTTAAACCCACAAGGACATCGAAACTGAGTTGGTATCCTACTACAAATATCTACTCTCAGAGGAGAATCGCTCCAGGGGTAATTCATCCAACAAGTAGCCAATAACATCCCTCTCCTAGTCAATTATTGCTTCCCTAATGTGCCCAATCACTCTACAAGAGGTGGAATCAACTGTCATGCAAATGAAGGAAGGTACTGCTCCTAGGCCAGGCGATTTTACAATAAACTTATTCCATGCCTGCTGGGATATGCTAAAGATGAACGCGATGGAAATCATGGAAGAATCATGCAGTCTTCAGTGGGTTCTCCCTTCCCTCAACGCCACCTTTCTCACCCTGATTCCTAAAGAAGAAAACATTGTAGCTCCAAGTAAGTACATAACCATATCTCTTTGCAATTTTATCTACAAAATCATCACTAAAGTCATTTATAATAGGTTAAAACGTCTCCTTCCCCTACTCATTTTCCCTGAACAAACAATCTATGTTGAGGGCAGGAATATTCTTGATGGCATCATTCTATCCCATAAGGTTATCCACATCGTAAAAACCATGAAGAAATCGGGCATGCTTCTTAAACTGAACCTCTCTAAAGCTTTTGATCGCCTCAATTGGGAGTACATTGAAAAGATTCTCCTAGCCTCTGGCTTCAGTCAAGACTGGATATGCTAGATCCTCTCTCTCCTTTCCTCCACCTTTTTATATGTTATTGTTAATGGCTCCCCATCCCCCACCTTCATCCCCTCTAGGGGAATCTGGCAAGGAGATCCCCTCTCTCCTTTTCTTTTTATCCTCATGGCTGAAGGGTTAAGTCGAATGTTAACAAGTTCCTACTCAAACGGCTCTCTCAAAGGCCCAAGTCTCCAAAATATTCATCCCTTGACCCACCAACAATTTTTTGATGATAACTTGCTCCTGAAACACCCCTCCATTCAAGAAGCCCATACCCTTAAAAGCCTACTCAACACCTTTTCAAATGCCTTGGGAGCCTCTTTCAATTTGGACAAATCACTCATCTTCTTCTTTAACACTCCTCCCACCACCCAACCAAACATTGCCAGAGCTCTGGGGTTTTTTACCTCCTCTCTTCCTTCCAAATACCTAGGCGCTCCCCTACTCGCTTCAACCATCAAAAACTCCATCTGGAAGGAAACAATTGACAAATTAACTCAAAATATCTCCTCCTGGACCTTTCGAACCCTCAATCTATTAGGGCGCCTAGTTCTCATAAATTATGTTTTGCAAACGATGCCTCCGTATCTCTTTTATGTTCTTGCATCCCCCAAATGGGTTCTCAAATCCATCTAAAAGATATAGCACACATTCCTATGGAGTGGTGATAATAACACCCACAAATGGGCTCTGGTAAAATGGGAAACAATCTATTTACCAAATAAAATGGGATTCCTAAGCCTAAGGGATCCAATCAAGAGAAATGAAACTCTCAGCATGAAAACCTGGTGGAACTGGGTATCCAACAACTCTAGTCCTTGGGCACAACTCTGGAATAAAAAATATGCTCCAAATTGAGACCTTCACAACCTGATCCATTTCACTCCTAACTCTTAAGGCTCCCTCATTTTGAATTCTGCAAAACTACAGTTTCATCTCATTCAACAACCCAACTTTTGGGAAATCAGAGATGGCGCCCAAGCCAATTTATGGACAGATTCTTGGCAGCAACTCCCGAGTTTGGAAAGAAAACACAATCTCCCACCATAAAGAAGCACAAAGGTTAAGGACCACTAGAATACTACGGATCAACAAAAAATCTTGCAATGGCTACCACTTCATAACTCCCTTCTTCACATGCCCGCATAAACCAGAACACAAATCATGCAAGATGTGAACAACTGAAAAAATTCGAATTTGTCAGGACAATGACAAGATCATATGGGGGTACTATCCAAAAGGATTTTTAACAGTCAGAAATATTATCAACTTCTCACCCCCCCCTCCTCCAGATCCTCTAGATCCTGGTTGGGCCAAGCTTTGGTCCCTCAGAACTTGGCCCAAGATCTCAATCTTTCTTTGGATGGTCCACCACACATGCATCTTAACTTAAGAAAACAACCTCAAAGGGGGATTTTTGGACCTTTGAGATGTTCTCTTTTCTACAACAATGAGGATTCCACAGACTACCTCCTTGATATATTCCCTTTCTCCAACAACCTATGGGGTAATGCAACGATTTAATGTATAATATCTGACCGGGCTCATGGTAATATAACTCGTACTCTTAAAAATTGGGTTGTCAATCCTTAACAGAACACAATTCTCAACCGTCTCTGGTAGATTCTCCCTGGTTTAATTGTCTGGAACATTTGGAAAGAGCACAACGACTGCATATTTGAAGACCACTCTTCCTCTAAAGACACCCTTTGGGCAACCTGTAGAAAACAAATGCTGGAAACAATTCATCTCCAATCTTGGTTTGACCAAGAATTTAAAGCGCATCCAAAAGAAGCAATAATTTTTCAGTGATGGGACATCACTATTGACACCCATGTGGGCCCCCATTCAATCCTATATTCCCACATGAGGTCCCCCTCCATTCCAGAGCACTAGTTTCATCCTCCTCATGGTTTCCTCAAAGTCAACTTTGATGGAGCCTCAAAAGGTAATCCTCGTCCTGTAGGTTTTGGAGGTGTCTTCAGGGATAACTCGGGTGCCATTGTTCAACTCTTATATGGCACCATAGGCCATGACAAAAACAACGTCGCTGAACTCTCAGGTCTCCTCCACGACCTCCAAATAGCATGACAAAGAGAATTGTTCCACCTTATAGTCAAAGGTGACTCTCAACTAATCATCTCTATGGCAGTCTGTCTTCAAAATGGCTCACAAAGACCAAAAATATCCCCCAGCTAGCGATTGGATTAGGGACTTCAACATCTGGCTCAACTTCTAGCTCAACTTTTGGAACTCAAAGACTCCATGTCCTTCCACCATGTTCGTCATAAGGCTAACTCCTTGGTGGAAAAAATTTCCAATGAAAGCATCACGAACAAATTTGACCTTCAAGAACATACCCTGGATGATCTCTCCAACCACTCCCTTAGGGGAGACTGTATTGACATTGCTCTGAGGGACTCTTCTTCCCTAGATGCAGATGTCACCCCCATTCACTTGGAAAGCACCACGAGACCCCTTAGCATGCGAACCAACGCCTTGGTGCACTCCACCTCACCCTCCCCTCTGTTAGAAAAACAGGACCGCGGAGCAATAAAATAAAACAAATGCCGAAACAAAACACAAAAGATACACAATACAAGAGAGACACAGATTTACATGGTTCACCCAGTGTGGGCTACATCCACCATAGAAATTTCCAGGTCCTTCCTTTATTATTATCCAACAAATGAAGGGATACAACCTACAACAAAACCCTCTGTAACTCCCTCTTCTTTCTCTCACAGTCTCCTCCCTCAGAATACAATACTCACCATAATGAATAGCCATAATACATTTCCCTCATAACAGAGGGTTGCCTTTTAGGGCAAAAAACCCTAACATAATTTCTACCATTAGATATGTGACCTTATAATGAACAGTCCAGATTTACAATGAAATTACAATATACATTTACAAGGAAATTTTTCCTTCCGGGGCTTCGCCCCCGAACCCCCCGGACCTCGCAAAGGGGGTACTCCCCCTCTGCACTCCCCCGCATGGAAGAGTGTACATACTTCTAGGGTGTAAAGACTTCATGGGGTATAAACACGGCTAAAAGAAAGGACCTATGAATCAGGAACATAATCAGGCTCCACAACCAACACCCTCATGCAAATTAAACATCCTCTCCTCCCGAGGTGTCATTCCATTAATACGCCAACTGATCCCTCTCCTCACCTGCATGGCCTCAATATGTTGCACCAGTCCATGCACATGAAGAGGATGGTAGCATTGAAGGCTATTTATTTGAACCCCTCTCCACATGGATTTTTTCACTCCATTATCCTCGACCCTCCCTATCATTTCTCCATTGTTTTCTGCAAGAGGTGGCTCTTTTATCTCTGCAGGTGGGAGCTCTTTGTTCTCTGTAGATAGTGGTGGCTCCCCCCCCTCCTAGCACCCTGAAAGATCAATCTCTTACTCATGCCTCCCCATAAGAGTGACACCCCCACCTTGGGGATAAGTGGACACAGCGAGCGCACATCCACAACTCCTCCCCCACCCATCATGGCCAACCTATATGACTACGACCTCTTTGTCCCCAACTCTCTTTGACAACTATTAGACGATTGCGAAGAGGAATTTTCAGCCTCTCTCCCAGCCTCCCGACGCACCTCCAAACAATGTCATAGTGAATGGGTGGTAAAACCCCTTCTTGCCCACACCCTCCTCAACCTCCCGGGTGTGGGCGAGCAGGTGGCCTTCCTAGTTCACCTCTCTCACCCCACTCCCCCACTACTCATATTCCTCCTCCAACTCCTCCCTCCCTCGTCACCCATCCTCTTTCATCTGCGACCACCCCAGCCCCTCGGCTCCTCAGGATAATTCCAGCAAACAAACTATTGAGAGTACTTTAAGCAATCATAGTTCATTGAGGGCTCCATTTATCAAGAGTGCAGGCCTCTCGATCAAGGAACCAAGCTCAAACAACTCCAACGCCTCCAACGATAGTGACAACGACTTCAGTGGTTTCCCCATTGTATAAGTGATCCATATTTGATGAGAAGAACAAAATGAATACAAATTATTATTATTCTTAACACAGAAACACAAGGAACAATAACATACATACAGTAAAATTGGCTTCTATTCAATAAGGAAATATGTTGAAACTATAAAATGCAGACTGAAAAAAATATTTCTAGAATGATGGCGACTTATCTCTGAGAAGAGACGTGACGGTTGCGCTCATTCGCAAGAAGACGGTTACAATGAGACTCTCCAAGCCTTTTTACAATAAACAAGAATTCCAAATACATAGACATCCGAAAACCTAACCCTAGGAGATGAAGCACCAAAAGTCATGTGGGCCCCATTGGGGTAAGTTAGTACATCAACTTCCTCGGGTTGTAACTTTTGCATATGATCTTCGTTTAGGTTCATGATATCCCGTTGGAAAGGTATATATGAGGAATACACATGTTTTCATCACAATCTAGCTAAAGCCTACAGTTTGATTGTGGTGATCCCTAAAAGCATTGTTTATGGCCTCTATACGTCCTCGGAAGTTCTGGACCCGAAAACTAGAAAAAAGATGCCAAATTGAAAAACTGCCAAAATGAGCTAGTTAGAATAGGTGGGAGGCGACTGAAATCCATCTGGATCAATCCTCCCCCATTAGGAAGAAATGGTATCCATTTTGTTGCATTCCCCCATCAGATGAGGAAATTTTTGTTGAATTTGGTCCCAGGTAAGCCACTTTCCTTGGTGCAGGAGTTGCCCTTCTTTTACAACTCGATAAAGTTGTATCCTCTGATGGTGAGTTCCCTTGACCTATGTGTCCACAATTTGATCACTGTATTTTTTTTTCATGCATTCAGGGTTGATCTATGTTGGTGTGAATTGTTTTTCTATCTCTGAGGTGTCCAATAATGGTGGGAAATATGGCCGAAGGAGATCCACGTTGAACACTAGGTGCAGGCCAAGGAAAGGGGGAATGTTTAGCTCAAAATCATTTTCTCCCAAATCCTTGGTGGTGGGGTAAGGTCCATAACAGAGTGGGATAATCTTTCGATGGGGCCTTGTAAGGTGTTCTTTCTGCAAGTGAAACCAAACTTTGTCTCCCTTCTGAAACTTTTGTGGAACCCGATGTTGATCATGGCTTTGCTTGTACTTGGCATTGGAATTCTGTAAAATATCATGAACCTGTTGGTGGATGGGCTAGATCTGATCAATGAACTGGGTGGATTTGTCATCTTCAGTTGGATTAGGTGATGAGTCAAATGTGGTGGCCACAAGGGGTAGTGTGACATCCATGGGACCCAATGGTTGGAATCCCAACCCCACCTGAAAGGGGTTGTGGTTAGTTGAGCTATGTAGGGCTTGGTTGTAGCTATCCTGAACATAGGGAATAATATCATCCCATGTGTAGGGGTTCTTGGAATTGTACATGCGCAGGATATGCACAATCATCCGATTGACCACCTCGGTTTGGCCATATTTCTAGGGGTGGAAGGAAGTGGATTTTGTGAGCTTGGTGTCCAGCAGTGACCAGAGGGTCGACCAAAATGTGTTGAGGAATTTACTGTCTCGATCTGAGACAATGGTTTGTGGGATTAAAAAATGTACCCCTACTCGCTCAAAGAATATCTTGGCAGTGGCCTCCACTGTTATGCTCTTCTTGCAGGTGGCCAGAATCAACATCTTGGAAAAGTGATCAACAACCACAAAAATACAGTCATTTCCCCTCTTGGTGTATGAAAGGACCGACATGTAGTCCATTGATATGGATTCCCATGGCCTAACAGGAGTAGGTGGAGGGGTGTGCATGCCCTGTTTCTTAGTGGTCATCTTGGCAATAGCACAGGCAATGCAAGACCTAATATACTTGTTGATATCTCGTTGAAGTTTCGGCTAGTATAGAGGTTGTTGTTGCACTTCCACTATATTTTCGATGCCGAAGTGTCCTGCCACCCGACTGTAGTGGGCTTCCCAAATCAACTTTGCTCGCTCTCTTGATAGAACAAAGAGATGGCCCAGATGGCACAACAACCCTTCCTGAAGATGGAAATTAGTGACAACTGAGTTTGCACCCAAAATTTGGTAGGTAGTGGCGAATTCAGGTTCTATCTCATAGAGGTGGGGCCATCCAGAGGTCTTGTGGTCACAAGAGTCTAGCACCGTGGTGAGCGACGCGACTGGAGGTCGGTTGAGGAAATCAATGACTCGGTTGGTACTTTCTATTTTATACTTGATGTTGAGGTGGAACTGCTACAATTATGTCAACCACTTATGATAGAGGTCATTCTTCAATTTTCCTTATGTCTGCATGAACTGTAGTGGCTTATGATCAATTTGGATGACTGTCTCCTTCCTAAGAATGTAATTCCTCCATTAGTGATAAACTTTCACAATGGAGTAAATTTCTTTGTCGTAAGTAGGGTACTTACGCACAACATATGATAGTGTCTCACTATGATATGCCATGGGGTGGTC
Source organism: Picea engelmannii (assembly GCA_009831015.1). Taxonomy (NCBI): domain Eukaryota; kingdom Viridiplantae; phylum Streptophyta; class Pinopsida; order Pinales; family Pinaceae; genus Picea; species Picea engelmannii. The sequence continues at coordinate 16,572 of ML778932.1, read as the reverse complement.
ATGCTGAGTGAGGATTGTTCCCACAACATAGTCTGAAGCATATGTCTAGATCTCAAAGGGATATTGTAGGTCCGGTAATGAAAGTATTGGGGCTGAGCACAAGCGCTGCTTCAAATCATTGAATGCTTACTATTAGGACATGCCCCACACAATTTTTTCTTTACTACCACCTCCAGTTACTTGGTTGAGGGCCCATGCAATATGGGAGAATCCGAACATGAACCTGTGATATAAATTGACAAGGCCTAAGAAGCTCCGAAGCTCAGTGAGTGTGGTTGGGGCTGGCTAGTCACGGATGAATTGGATCTTGGCTGGATCCACATGCACACCATGTTGATCAACGATGTAGCCTAGGTACTAGAACTTGTCCATGCCGAAGGAGCATTTTTCCAAGTTGGCATATAGCTTGTGTTGTCACAGGGTGTGCAAAACCTATTGAATGTGATGCAATTGTTCCACCCAAGTCTTACTATAGATGAGGATGTCATTTAGATACACCACTACAAAATCATTGGTGAAATGTCGAAGGATATCGTCCATCATCCTCATGAAAGTTGATGGAGAATTTTTCAAACCAAAGGGCATGACCAACCATTCAAAATGACCTTATTTTGACTTGAAGGTGGTCTTCCATACATTTTTATGTTCTATTGGGACCTGGTGGTAGCTAGAATTCAAATCAATCTTACTAAATTATTTGGCCCCCTTGATTTGATCAAGGAGATATTCGATTCGGGGAATCGAGTATTGATTCCTGAATGTGATTTTATTTAGGTCTCAATAATCAATGTAGAGTCACCAGGTCTCATCTTTCTTATGCACCAAAATGATTGGGCTCCCACAAGGAGAATTTATTGGATTTGTCACTTGATCTCCTCATTCTCTAACAAAGAGAAACGATAGACTATCCTATTAGGTAGCAGTGCATCGGGGGTTAGATCGATGGGATGCTTGACCTGATAGTGCAGAGGTACCCCGATAGGTGAGGAGAAGATATCTTTGTATTCTTCTATGAACTTATCCACTTGATTTTTCTATGTGGAGAGGTTAGCCGCAGAGACCCTGGATGTGGTTGAAATCTTTCACTCACTCCGAGAGAGAATCACAAAGAAGAAAAAATTCCTGGTCTGAGAGATGAACTTCCTGCATTTCTTGGTAGAGATCAAGGAAATAACAGTAAGTGGGACTGCCTTGGGTATCCTGTACAATTTCCTGTCCAAATTAATAATAACACTATGAGGCCTAGACTCATATACAACATGAAGTTTCCATAAATAAGGTTGGCCCAAAATAACATCACAAAATTCGAGAGGAGATACATCACACAATACCTTATCTTTGAAGGGCTTGATGTTATACAATAGGTGACACTATTGGATGACATCGAGATCGCTTCCTTGGCAGCGCCATCCAATGGTGTGGGGTTGTGGGTGCAGTGTTGTCGGTAGGGCTAGCTTCTTGACAAAATTTGTTGAGATGAGGTTCTTCTGGATACCTCTATCAATGATGAAGTGGAGTGGGGTGCCTTTCACCCACATCTGTGAATGAAAGAGGCACTCACCTTCCTCTAGCTCATCTGGTTCTTGGGCTGGATATTGGCAATAACAATGGTGGCACTGGGTTGCACGTCAATGATTCGTCTCCCCCTTTTTGGTTCTGACTCAGAGTCGGAACCCACATCTTATTCATAGGCTTTCACGTCAACCACCATCGACTTCATTGAGCAGATATCAACAATGTTATGCCAGGGGTGTTTATGGAAGTCGCACCCCTTCTCGGTATCTTTCTTTGTCTTTCCAATGTCCTTCTTTTCTTACGGCCTAGAATAGTTGTCTTGAGGCTATCCATATTTTCTTTGTCCTTTGTTTTGCAGTTTGGGGCTGCCCTTTCCTTGATTTTGCTGTGAGGGGTTCCTGGGCCCAAATTGTCATGTATTTTGTTTAAGCTTCTACTCGATTTTGATGGCATATCGATAGGCCATGCCCAAGGAGGAGATGTCCAAAAAATCCATTTCGGCCTAGATGTATCCATGCAGACTACCGTGATACTTGAGCACTAGATTTCTCTCAGAATATTTGATACCCAACTTGGTGCGCAAGGTATGGAAGATATTTGTGAACTTTGGCATTGCTTGGTCTCTTTCCTGCCGCAGTGTGGTCTATTTTGTATATAGGTCGTCATAACTTCTGAAAGGGTAGTATTGTTCCTTAATACAATTCATGAAGGACTCTGAGGTGACCGTGACTATAAATAATGAGGGTTCCTCTATTTACTTTTTCTCACAAAAAGTATCCAACCAAACTTTGACATGGGGAACGACTTTGAGGAGCACAAAAGTAATCTTTTCTCTACTCGAAAAGATATGGACAAAAAAATACCCTTCTAGCAGATTCAACCATTTGTCTACAACATCAGTGTCTATCTAACCTTCAAATATAGTAATATCAAACTTGATTTGTACGTTTAAGGGGGTGGTGCCTCCGCTAGAGGAAGATCTGTCACCTGTTGGTAGTCGTCGAAGGATTTGCGCAAAATTATCCATCATCTCGTTCCTCTAATGCGTGAGGGCTTCCTCGATCAAAATTTTGAAAGGATCTCTTATCCCATCGTATTTCTTTTCTCCTACCATGAGAGGTCGCTTGGGCATGTGAGATATTGTGTCCTCAAGAGAAACAAGCTCGAGACCCAATTCTTTGTACCCTGACCTCGTCGAGGACATGCATTAATAACAACAAGGAGTAGACTGCTCTGTTACCACTGATCCATATTTTATGAGAAGAATGAAATAAATACATATTATTATTATTCTTAATGTAGAAACACAAGGAAAAATAATAGAGATACAATAAAACTGGCTTCTATTCAATAAGGAAATATGTTGAAACTGTAAAATGTAGACTGAAAACAAGCTTGCTAGAATGGTGGAGGCTTATCTCTAAGAAGAGATGCGATGACTGCGCTCATTCGCAAGAAGATGGTTAAAATGAGGCTCTCCAATAATTTCTAGAATAAATAGGAATGCCAAAACCCTAGACATACAAAAACCTAACCGTAGGAGATGAAGCGCCAAAAGTCATGTGGGCCCCGTTGGGGTAAGTTAGTACATCAACTTCCCGGGGTTGTAACTTTTGCATAAAATCTTCGTTTTAGTTGCACAATAGCCTATTGGAAAGGTCTATCTGAGGAATACACGTGTTTCCATCACACTCTGGATAAATCCTATAGTGTGACTGTGTTGAGCCCTAAAAACATTGTTTAGGGCCTCAAAATGACTCCGAAAGTTTGGGACTCAAAAAATAGAAAGAAACTACCAAACTAAAAAATTGCCAAAATGAGCCAGTTGGAATAGGTGGGAGGCCACTGAAATCCATCTGGATCAAGAAGAGATTCCTCCAAATGTCCCTCCAACCATGATTGAAAAGCATACATGATTCCCAGGTGTTACACATTATTTTCGTCACCCCTATGTCTGTTAATGATGTAAACCTATCCTTTGTCGTTAGAAGGATCAATGGCCTTAATCCTTGAAGAAGAATGAAGATAATTTTTCTAGAGAGATGAAATTATACTTTTCCTTTGTCAAAAACTTTAGAAAAATGGATCGTCGCACCTTTCTTAGTGTTAAGGGTGTGACGATATAGGATCATCGCAGGCTACACCATAGTGGCCTGTGATGTCATCGTAGTTTTCTCAGTGTTAGGGGTATGACGATTTTCATACAAAGGAAAAAGAGGAATTTCTCAAAAGTTCTAGAATATAAGATTCGAGGGTGAGGTGGCCTCCGATCGGTTTGGATCTGAGTCGCATCCTTGATCTCATGGGATCATCTTAACCTCCTCACCCTATCCTTTTCATCTTATAAAAGGAGAATAGTTCTCATGGGAAAAGTTAGCTTGGGAAAAGTTGGATGGAGTCGGTTAGAGTTTTTGGAGTTGGATAGTTTGGATTGAGTTGGCTAGATTTTGGTGTGAGCTTGAGTAATTTTTGTAGCTTTGGGATTTTCTTTGTCAATATAGATTGTTGGTCTCAGAATCCATGGAGCAAGAAGTGTGTGGGAAGAAAGGAACTGTTGGAAGGAACCTTACAACATCAAGGCATTGGTTGTATTCTCCTTTTCATATATTTAATACAGTGATATATTTTGTTCCCATAAAATTGGTCTTATTTTATTGTATGAATCCTTGATCACATACATAGGTTTTTTTGAGTATACGTTGTTTCTTTCACTTTGATAGCTTGTGTCTTTTTACAGGTTCATCATCCCATAAGCCTTGGAATGGAGCGAGGATGACACTAGCGAGGACAAATGACATTTAAAAGGTATGTCATTTATCTCTTGTTAGTTAGTATGCTTGATGATTGAAACTTAGGGAAATTTTTATATTCTGTCGTGTTTTGTTCTAGTTTAAGGGTGAAACTAGGGAGATCAGTTTGTGTCTGCACTTACCGATTTGTTCGATAACACCATTTTTTTTTTTTTTCTCAGTTTTTCTCAATTATGATTTTTCAGTTTTTTGGTCTTATGACAGTAATCAAACAAAAAATATCTCTCACTATTTTTGTAACCCTGGTTTCCCCCCAAAGGGCATGCAATATGATCATGTCTTTTCCCAGCCTGGTTTCCCAATAAGGGCAGGCCTTAGTTTTGTCCATTCACATGGATAAACACAACAATTTTATGATTGTATATTTACTGTATTTTTAATAGAATAGTTCCAGAATCCACAAAAAAAAAATGAACCAGGAGTCCCCTTCAACAATTATCATTTCAAAACATTCTCTAATTTCTATATTGAGTCATGTTTTGAGCACTTGAAGCTCTACCGCATTGTTTCTCTCAAATGAAATACATTTTAAGTTGACTATATACTTGTACAAGTATGAAACTGAACCAGAATCTGGTGATGGAATTTGGGTCTTATAGATGATATTGACACTTTCCTATTTGATTTTAATTATGGGTTAATGTGTGCATTACTCTCGAATATACTTGGTTTCAAAATAAAAGGGTAATAATTTTATACCCTATATCTACATTGACACCAATGGGCTCGAATTTGGATTATTTGAGTTACATACAGTTTGTCTTTCCTTCAACTCAAATTCTTATGGCATAGTGTTGTATGTATATTGGTATGTTGCTTAGAATGAGACTGTTTGTAGTGGTTACTTCGTAAATAGTTCTCTTCGAAAAATGGTTTTATTTGATTTGATTTTGATCAATAACAAAGTTCGAATATATTGGGATATGGTGTAACTGTATTCAGGATTGTGTTCTATATGACTCTATTTATATTGAGAAATTTTCTATGACATTACTTTGATAAAAATATTGGATTCATTATACACAATGATCATGGCATACTTGTAATTAATTTATCCATTGACTCTCTGGTCATAGTTAGAGGAGAAATAATATTTCATATTGAAGATATATCATACCTACGTTCAACTAGTATGAAATGATTGATATGTTGCTAGAAACGATGCTTGTTTGAGATGTTATAAGAAAGGGAATTGATTGATGTCATTTGGATGGTTATATAGACTCCATTTTCCATTCATAAATAACACTTTTCATAATTTAACTTTTCCCTATTTTCACTCATTAAAATTGCATTTCATATTACTCCTTTGTCTATATAATTAAAGAAAGCTAAAATATGAAGGATATATAGTTGGAATGTGTTGCTAACTTGATAAAACAAAGACAAATATTAATGATAAATGGAATGCATGGGAAAATTATTTACAACAATAATATAGTCATGGTTGAAAGGAACAAAATATTGAGCAGTATTACATTTCCACCATATTAGCAATTTTCACAAATTACACACCTTTTTCATATACCCCTATCATATAAATTCCCTTTTTATACACTTATACTATTCATATTTTAAAGATAAACATATTATATGTATGAGGATTTGTGGTCCATATTCCAAAGTTTAAAGAAGAGTGATATATTGGTAGAGTTT
>ML778931.1:1473518-1523469 GCA_009831015.1 Picea engelmannii | reverse complement strand
CATTCAACCTAGGAATGTTTAAATTGGCCATCAAGGGGGAACCAATGTTTCCAAAGAAAGGAAAATCACAAGAATCCCCTTGGGAAGGGCTCCCTTGGTTGGTATCCTCAAGAATTTTGGACATAACGTTCTTGTGCACAAGTTCATCCCTCGCAAGATTGTTCATGTCCATAAAAGTCTCATGCACTAACTCTGGAGAGCTAGTGGTGTAAAAACCCATGCCTTATAGGAGGTGGCTCCATGCTTTCAAGAGAAAGACCACAGGTCCTTCCCAACTAACAGAGCAGTTGGTCAACCACTATGAATCAATGATCCAAAATTAGTGACATTGAAATAATCTAAATCCAAATACACAAAGAATCACTCAAATAAAAATCCCTAAGAGAAACATCGCAAGAAAAAAATGTTTCCAAGTCTTCATCTCAGGTCGATGATGTCTTGATTCCAAATAAATGAAAAAGTGGAAAGGGACCTTCTAGACGAATGCACGGGTTAATTAAGTCTCATGGACCAACAAACTAAGGAGTGAGACTCAATTATACTGACCTCCACTAACCAACCTTATTTGGTGCAAGCATCCATGCTTTGTGGAAAACCCTCCAACAATACTGAAAAGTGTGATATGAAATCTACCCCAGGTACCATGGCAAGCCTCCACAATCACCTCTGAGATCCCTAGGAAAATCCACTGAGGTCAGCAACTCCCAGTCAATGTTTGGGGGGTACAATCAATAGTTGAGATCAAACTTATGGGTAGGGTAAAAAATTTGAAATCTTCTAAAGCATTGTGTCTCATGGAAGTACAGGCATTAGTGAAACCCCCAGTATACGATCTCTCCACTATGCTTAGTCAATATTGGGAGGGGAAATATCATAGGCTCTCCTTCATGCGACCTCATTTTTATCTCTTGTGTTAGAAGAGGCTCCCGACTATGTTTATACAAAAATTGGATTTGAGACTCTCCCTAGCTCAGACTCCTATGTTTGTTTTGTGGCCTTGGAGAGTTATGTCTCCAATCCTAATCCAAGGCCCTAACCCTAAAATTATTTATGAAATTGGATTTGAGACTCTCCCTAGATCAGACTCCTATGTTTGTTTTTTGGCCTTGGATATTTATCTCTCCAATCCTAATCCAAGTCCCTAACCCTAAACTTATTTGTGAACCCTAGAAACAAATTCTAGTACATTTTGAGTTTAGCGTTCGTTTTAGTGGTTATTTTTACTCAAGGTATGTGGAGGTGCAACTGATGTTGTTTGAGACTCTTGAAAAATGAAACTTATAAGAACACTTGGAAAAAAAACTTTACACTAATTATTCAAATGAAAAAAGATTTTCAAGAAATAAAAATGCATGAACAATCCTTCAAACCTGAAGATGCAATCATTTTTCCTTTTCTGATGAAAAACACACAATGCAACTTTCAAGAGAAAAGAAATAAGCAGACAAAATGATTTTTTTTTCTTATTTTTCTTTTCAAATTCCTTTAAGATGAGAAAAAAACCTATGCTACTATATTTTTTCTTTTTCAAATAACAATGCAAAATAATGCAAAGAAAGAAAGAGACCTAACTAGCATAAAAACTAAGTTTTTCATTTTCTTTCAATTAAAGAAAAACTAACAAAAGATGCTAAAAGAAACTGCAGAATACACGATTCATGGCCCCCTTCGACCATGAGGCATAATTGTTTTTCGAAATGAAAATAATTTTACTTTAAAATGAAAGCTAAAAACAAGCCAAGAATGTTGGGAAACCAAGAGTGAGGTATTTTTCTTTTTCTACATGATAAACTTTCATATTTCAAAAGAGAAAATTCAGAAAGGGGCTTAGAAAAATGCATGTAACTGACCAAACCAAGCACTAAACCTAGAAATAAAAAGAGATTTTCTTTAAAAACTCCACTTTAACACAGGTTCGCTATTGTCTATAGTGCAACCAACGGATATATGTCGGTTGTAGAAGAGAAACTTGCAGATGTACATTGTTGGAGTTAATTCACATACACCTAGGATTTATTTTTCCTAAGGTTTTTCCTTATTTATTAGTCATAATTAGTCATTATCTAGTCTCCTATATTTTAGGGGAGAATATTCCACCCGGAGAATATTCTCTCTCAGTTGACACTTCAGTTTGACTAGTTGAGTTGAGTTTAGATGTTGCATTGGTTTTATCACCATGAAACATTGGGATCAACACCATGATAATTAGAAATTGCCTTGAGATCATCACCAAAATGGCACATCACCCTTGATTCCCTGAGTTAACTCCTCACTACTCTCTGTTCAGTGAGTTAATTGAAGACTAGTTAACTAGTTAACTCAACTAGGTGGTAGTTCACTCCTGTAACTACCTGAGAGACTAGACTAGGTGGAAGTTCACTCCCATAACTAATGGTGTGTGTCCATATCACTCTATACCACCACTATGGAACATTGGGTCTCCTCCATTTTTCACTCATTGACTTATAAAAAGTATATCATGTGTAAATTATTGATTATTCATAATGGTTAATGATAATTCTTTCATTCTTTCTCTCCTTCTTCTTCTTTCTCAAATTCTCTCTGCAAATGTGTGTATTATTGTTTATATAGATCTATTATGTGAAGGTTCAACACATTTACATGGTATTAAAGCCGACGTACTTCTAAGAAAAATCTACACCAAATTTTTTTGCAGGTACAAAAGATTGAAGACAATGGAAAGATGGATTTCCAAAAAGAATTCATTCTCACACCTTACAACTATTTTGCACGGAAGGTGAAAATAGCCATGCATCTCTAAACTAGAGGGTTGTATAGGTTAACCTTGAATACAGATACAAAACCAACATCAGCCATATAAATATCCAAGTACTTAAATCGCATGGATGAGGCACTCAGAACAATTTGTAGTCTTATTTATCTCAATCTCCTTTTTCACATATCTTCCTATAAGAATCCCAATGAATACTGGACCACCTTGGAAGGTCTCTTTGGGAAATAGGATGAGATGAGGGTACACATTATGGAGGTGGAGCTACTCACATTGGATCCAAAAATCTTCGATAATATCCAATGTTTATTTACAAAATTCAAGGATTTACTGTCGCAACTCAAAGCTTGCGGGGTTGATAAATTGAAGGAGGATAAACAAATGGTTCTCACCATTCTCTCCAAGCTTGGTCCTGAATTCTCTGTATTTGTATCCACATTCAATACTATCAGATTCACCTCTGGAGCCACCTAGAAGATGCCTTCTCTTGAGGACTTTATCGAATCCCTAACACAAGAGAAAACCAAGATCATCAACATGGGAAAAATCAAAGGCCCAAGGTTGCATGCACTCACTGTGCATGATGGAAGACACAAATATCATAAATATAAATATAAATATAAACATAAATCTCATGCACATCCAAATAAGGGTACACAAAACCCTTCATTGATGCCTCTGGATCCAAAGGGGAAAAGGAAGAAAAGGGGAGAAATGCATGTATTGTCATAAAGGATTCCATTCAGAATATGCAAGAATGAAAAAGCATATATATATTATGTCTCAAATACTTCAAAAAAAAAACCTTGGAGATCACATCCCTAAGGGTTCCAAGAAGAAGAAGCCAGAAGATTTGAATTCCAAGAAAGGCAATTCTAGCCACGACTTCATTGCCATCAACTCATCTCTCGATGCTTGGATCGTAGATTCAGGAGAATCACATCACATGGATACCTCAAAAGAAATATATTCTTCTTTGGATGCATTCAAAGGTCCTCCTATTCTGATGGGGGACAACTCTTCTGTCGAAGTCACCAACAAAGGAAGGATTGAACTCACCAACGAAAGCTTCGAGAATGTGTTGCACGCTCCCAAACTTTCTGTCAACCTTCTCTCCATGTATCATATGAAGAATTATGGCACTGGAAATAAATTCCTATTCACACCAAATTTGATGGACATCTATGACATGCAAACAAACTCCAGGGTTTCTACCGATGAGGTAAATCATCAGTCTAGATTGTATACATTTTCTGAATTCATTGAACCTAATTATGCTTTACTGCTTACTCATGCTAATGAAAATAGTAGGATATGGCATGAAATGTTTGGACATTTGAATTTTAGATACATGCAACAAATTAGCAAGAAAATATTGGTTGATGGTTTACCATACATCCATTTCTCCAAGGGAGTATGTGAGGGATGTGTTATTGGGAAACACCCTCAAGAGAAATTCAACAAGGGAAAGTCTCAAAGAGCCTCGGCACCTTTAGATCTGATCTATAGTGACTTTATGGGTCCTTTTCCACATCCATTGATCAACAAAGCAAGGTTTTTTCTCATTTTTGTTGATGATTTCTCACGTTTTACATGGATCTACTTTCTCAGGAAAATATCTGAGGTCTTTCAACACCTCAAAGAATTCAAAGCCTTGGTTGAGACATAGTCCGGAAAAAATATCAAAGTCCTTTGAACTGATAACGGGGGAGAGTATGTAAATCATGAGATCCATAATACTTTCCATGAAGCAGGGATTCAGTTGCAGCATTCAGTTCCCTACACTCCACATCAAAACGGAGTCGTTGAGTGGAAAAAAAGATCTCTAAAGGAGATGGCATATTGGATATTGCATGCAATGTCACTACCACATAGACTATGGGCCGAAGCACTTAATTGTGCAACATACATACAAAACATATCTCCCCATTGATATGTCAAGGAGAATACCCGCTACAAGGCTTGGAGTGGCCTCAAACCAGAAGTGACCCACTTTTGCATTTTTGGTTCACGTACATTGGCCTGGATTCCCTCTGAAAAGAGGAAGGCACTTGATCCACAGAGCACTGAGTGAATTTTTGTTGGATATCTCGATGGTGTGAAGGGATATAGGCTTATTGATCTTTCCTTGGACTGACTCATCATTGAGCGAAATGGCCAATTCGAGGAAAGTGTCTCACATGCACCTCAGCAGCTGCATGTAGACACCTTCATTCTTCCACCTGTCTAAGATAATGAGCATGCACATGCCAAATCTTATTCCGATGAGATTTATGATTCATAGGACTCATATGATTCAGATTCAGAGTCAATATAGTTGGATGAAGATTCATAGAATCCAGATGTAATTGTAGAGCCAGAGAAGAGGCCCAAGTGGGAATAGACTACTCTTCAGGATGTAGGGGATCTCGTTGGTGATCCAGCGGATAATAGGAGGACCCGATTTGATTTTGAGGAGCGTCATGTTTCACTCATTGCCACTGAACCATTTCCCTCCAGGCATATTTTCTTGGTTCACTCTTTAAATCCACAGTCTTATGGCGAGGCTCCCGGAAATCCCTTTTGAGAATCTGCCACGCAGGAGGAGTACAACTCCCTCCTCAAGAACCAGACTTGGAATATGGTTCCCCTTCCTTCTGGGAGGAAACTTTTCAGATTCAAATGGGTCTATAGGACCAAGATCATAGTGGATGGACAGATTAGCAAATAGAAATCCAGCTTGTCACCAAAGGCTTTCAGTAGGTTCATGGTATTGACTATGATGAGACCTTTGCTCTAGTAACGAAGATGGATTCCATATGATTGGAACTTTCCATTGTGACAACCAAGGGCTGGAAAGTCCATCAGATGGAAGTGAATAATGCATTTCTCCATGGTGATATATTTGAGGAGATCTACATGGAGCAGCCCCAGGGATTTATGTAGGACTCATCTTTGGTCTGTCGACTAAAGAAGTCCCTTTATGGCCTCAAGCAGGCTATGAGGGCATGGTATGCCAATATGGACTCCTAACTATTGTCATGAAACTTTGTATATTCTAAATAAGACACGAATGTCTACATGCTTAGAATGGTTGATTCACTTCTAATCTTAGTTTTGTATGTTGATGATTTGTTGATCGCTAGTTTCTTGACTTCAGTGATTGTTGTAGTCAAGAGGATTCTACATGACAGGTTTTTGATGACAGACATGGGTCTGCTACACTTCTTCCTTGGACTTGAAATCAGTCAAGATGCATTAGGAATCAAACTTTCTCAGGCCAAGTATGCACGAGATCTCCTTGAGATATTTCACATGACAGACTACAAGTATTCTCTGAATCCTTTCCTATCAAGAGTCAAACTTGAGGATGGTAGGGAGACTCCATTGGTTGACATCATAGTGTATAGATAGCTAGTGGGTATCTTGTTGTATCTCACACACTCCAGACCAGACCTCTCCCATGAAGTTGGTGGAGTTTATGGGTTCATGCAGGAGCCGCATGATATACATTGGAAGGTTGCAAAGCATATCCTTCGATACATAAAGGGAACCATCAACTTTGGGATTCATTATGCAACAGAATCTACATTATATCTCAACAAGTTTACTGATTTCGACTAGGCTGGCAATAGCACTGATCGCAAGTCCACATCTAGTTACTCACTCGGTCTTGGTTCCAGGCCTATTTGTTGGTTGAGAAAGAAGAAAGATTCCATTTATCTATATTCATCTAAGGTAGAGTACATAGGGGTAGTTAACATAACCATTCAGGCTATGTGGCTACAACATTTTTTCACTGAGTTGGGTATTTAGTTTCATCGATCAATCATCATCTAGTGTGACAAACAGAGCGCTATGAAGTTATGAAAAGATCCAATTCAAAGGCATCAGACGAAGCACATCGAGATCCACATGCACTACCTCCAGGACTTAGTACATGAGGGGATCATTGACTTATAGTTTTTTCCTTCAGCAGAACAAATGATAAATATCTTCACCAAAACCTTGACTAAGAAGAAGTTCCATTCTCTATGAAGTCGTCTTGGAGTGAAGGACACAGTTTCCCAACAACTGTAGTTCTTCTTTTTACATACATTGTACCTTGAGGGGGGTGGGGGGCAGGTTCCCATGAAGTTTTCCCTCTTTCCTCACTTTATTTTCAGTAAATATTTTGTATTTGGGTACCTAACAGGGTCTCATTACTGGGACCCATTCTTTATTTTCACCATAGTGATGTTCAGGGGGGGTGTTGGAGTTACTTCACACACACCTAGGATTTCTTTTTCCTAAGTTTTTTCCTTTTTTATTAGTCATAATTATTCATTATCCAGTGTCCTATATTTTAAGGGAGAATATTCCACCTAGAGAATATTCTCTTTCAGTTGACACTTCCCTTTGACTAGTTGAGTTGAGTTTAGATGTTGCATTGGTTTTATCACCATGAAACATTAGGATCATCACCATGATAATTCAAACTTGCCTTGGCATCATCACCAAACTAGAGCATTACCCTTGATTCCTTGAGTTAACTGCTCACTACTCTTTGTTCAGTCAGTTAACTAAAGACTAGTTGACTAGTTAACTCAACTAGGTGGATGTTCACTCCCATAATTTTCGGAGAGACTAGACTATGTGGCAGTTCACTCCCATAACTATTGGTGTGTGTCCAGATCACTCTATACTGCCACTATGACACATTGGTTCTCCTCCAGTGTGCACTCATTGAGTTATACAGAGTATATCATGTGTAAATTATTCATTATTCATAACGGTTAATGAGAATTCTTTCATTCTTTCTCTCTGTCTTCTTCTTTCTCAAATTATCTATGCAAATGTGTGTATTATTGTTTATCTAGATATATTCTATGAAGCTTCAACACATTTACATATGTAATATGTAGAAAAACAACACGTGGATGGCTAGGCAAGTTCAGAAAAATAAAAAGCCACTCGAAGAAAGAGGGGTTCAGGACTTGAAAACAATTTCTAAGAGGCTTAAAACTATGTAAAAAAAACTCATAAAATACAAAAAAAAAAAACAAGGAAAGCAACAAGCAAGGGACCCTAAGAAAATTGACCCAAAATAGGAGAATCTCCAATATGGTCACCAATTATGTTGACAGGGTATTTCCCCTGTGATTTTGCGTTGAAATCACAATAGATCAATACTATATAGAAAAGATAGAAATCTTCCCTCCAATACAAGAACAAAAAATGGAAATAATAACTACTTTATTAGGAGAATTTAGGGAAGGAAGAGGGAGAAAGGATGCATGTTAAGTCTCCCATTTGATGTTGATCCCACTCCTTTCATTCGACGAGGTCCTAATCCTTTGCTGGAAACAACCTGCAAAATGGACATAATACAAGAGATGCTACGAAATAAGTTACACGATCAAATGGTATACATGTCATATATATCATATTCAAAGTAAAATTAATAATAAAAACCATACAATGAACACATGATAGGAGGGAAAAAAAACTCTTCTATTCACACAAAATCAGAAAGGTAAGTTACAACCTTGTATCTCCTTTGGTACTGCCTTGAATCCAACTATCTCGGTTCCTATAAGACTCCCTCAAGCATCAATTCAACCACTATACTCTTCCTTGGATGGCCCAACTAGGGATAAGGATACACCCCATCTCCATATAGATAAGAAATAGATGTTGGAAAAGGAGTTTCCAGATAAAACGGGGTGTTGCTCAGACGATTATCGGAAAGGGAGGCTTACTAGATACTGACAACATAATATTTCACCAAGGGACTTGACCTCTCCTTATCCCTCAAGGGTTCTTTTATCTCTTCCCCAAGAGGTTGGGAGATTTGGATTCCATTGTGTAAAGGTATGGGACATTGGGAAACGATCCCAATTGTAAAACCTATTAATGTTTAAGCCATTATTATAGATGTTTTCATTTCATTAGATAACAATAGCATAATCCAAGATCACTGAGAAATACACAATCACAAGAGACACAACATTTATCCTGGGAAACCCTCTAGGGGAAGAAAACCCAGAAAAACTTTCTTAATAGAGATAGCCAATACAATGACAAGAGATCTCTTATGCTAATACAAAAAGCCCTCTCCCAGATATGCACCACTCTCTCTCTCCTTCTTCTCCAGAAGCAGATCTTAACTTGTCTCTCAAATGAGCAAGTGAGTTGTGTCTAAGTGAGGCACTAACCTCCTTTATTTATACAAGTCTAGCACATGTGAAGTGTCTCTTCACTAGCAGGGCCGACTTCTCAAACTGGGTGGGTAAACCCACCTTTATTATATTTATGGGCCTCTTTAATATCTGTCGGGGCCAACTTCTTATTCTGCCTATTACAATTGTCTTTTGACCAATCCACAAAAGGTGATTTGGTCCTATTACAATAACTGACATGATCAATCCACAATGGGGATTGATCCAATAAATAATATATCAAATAATAATAAGAATATTCTTTGCAGTTACATTATTTCAACACTCCCCCTTAACAAGAGTGGTATTCTTCAGAAGCATCATATGAGAGAGAGAGGACAACATCATCAACAACATCAAGTGGGTGAGAGGACAACATCATCAATATCATCTTGGAACATTGACTGGCGTATCTATAAATCATCTAAAGTTTTCTTCATCAACAACATCGTCATTCTCAAAGGAATGCCATCATCATCTGCATCAATATGTATTAGTATAAAAACTGATACATCATCATCATCATCACAGCACAAGGTTGGTTCATCATAATAGAAGACTGGATTTACATCACAGTTGTTAAGCTGGAAGCTTAGTACTTGCCTCATCTCATCATCTTGCTTTATGTCACAACACTCAAGCTGGAAGCAAGATACTAGATTGGCTTTATGTCACAGCTATCAAGATGGAAGCATAGTACTAGTCTCATCTCATTGTCTTGCTTTATGTCACAGCACTCAAGCTAGAAGCAAGATACTCGTTCTGCTTTACGTCACAACCATCAAGTCGGAAGAAGGATACTAGACTGGATTTACGTCACAACTATCCAGCCAGAAGCTCAGTGTTAGTCTCATCATATCATCTTGCTTTACGTCACAAGCATCAGGTTAGAAGTAAGGTACACATATCATCTTGCTTTACGTCTGAAAACTAGGTCAGAAGCAAGGAACATCTCATCTTGCTTTACGTCTGACAGCTAGGTTAGAAGCAAGGAACATCTCATCTTTCTTTACGTTTGACAACTAGGTCAGAATCAAGAAACATCTCATCTTTATTTACGTCTGACAACTAGGTCAGAAGCAAGGAACATCTCATCTTGCTTTACGTCTAACAACTGGGTCAGAAGCAAGGAACAAATATCATCTTTCTTTACGTCTGACAACTAGGTCAGAAGCAAGGAACATCTCATCTTGCTTTACATCTAAGAACTGGGTCAGAAGCAAGGAACACATCACATATTTCTTTACGTATGATAGCTAGGTCAGAAGCAAGGAACACATGACATCTTGCTTTACATCTGATAGCTAGGTCAGAAGCAAGGTACACATCACATCTTGCTTTACGTATGACAGCTAGGTCAGAAGCAAGGAACATCACATCTACTCCCCCTTTTGAGGAAGGTCCTTTCGGACTATGCCAAGCTTATCTTGGAAGTACTCAAACTTTACACAAGATAGAGGCTTGGTCAACACGTCAGCAACATTTTCATCTATGCTAATGTACTGGAGCTTTAAGGCTCCTCTTTGTACCATGTCACGGATGTAATGATAATGGATCTCTACGTGCTTCGACTTGTCGTCGAATACAAGATTATCTATCATCTTTATGCAGCTCTGGTTCTCACATAGAATCATGGTTTCTCTCATCTCTAAGTCAAATAGGCTGGTCAACAACTTTCGAAGCCATATAGCTTCGCAGCTAGCAGAATATGCAGCAATGTATTTTGCTTCCATTGTGCTGAGAGCAATACCAGATTGCTTCCTACTCTTCCACGAGATCATAGCTAATCCCAAACTGAAACAACATTCTGAAGTGATTTTCCTGTCAGAAACACTTCCTGCCCAATCTGCATCAGTATATCCACTCAATGTGAAATTATGATCTCCATCATAGCTGAGACCATAATCTATTGTACCTTTAAGGTACCTCATCACATGTTTTGCAGCCACTAGGTGAACATGTATGAGTTCTACCAGAAACTGAATCAAGGTGTTCACGGAAAAACAAATGTTTGGTTTGGTGTTCTTCAAGTACATCAACAATCCAATAATTTGTCTGTACAGTGTGGCATCAATCAATTCTGACGAAGTATCGACCAACATCTTTAGCTTCTCTTACATGGGTGTATTCATGGACTTGTATTCTAACATGTCAAATCTCTTCAAGATTTCATCCATGTACTTCACTTGGTTAAGGAAGATCTTCTCAGGACTCTACCATACCTCAAGAGATAAGAAATAATGCATTAGGCCAATGTCTCTCATTTCAAATTCTGAGGCAAGTCTCTTTTTACATTCAGTGATGAGATTTTCTTCTCCAGTTAAGAATAAGTCATCTACATATAGAAGTAAGATTACTAGCTCATTGTTCATGATTTTGAAGTAGAGATTAGAGTCTTATTTACTATTGGTAAAGCCTAAGCTCATCAAGAAACTATCTATACGGCCATACCAAGCTCTAGGAGCTTGCTTCAATCCGTATAAGGATTTCTTCAATTTGCAAACATGAGACTTCTTGTCTTCAACCTCAAATCCTTGAGGTTGCTCTATATACACTTCGTCTTCGATAACACCATTTATAAAATTTGTCTTCATGACCATGTGGTGCAGCTTCCACTTCATCTTATCTGCAAGAGCTATGATCGTTCTGATCGAAGTGTATCTGGCCACAAGACCGAATGTCTCTTCATAGTCAATGCCTTCCTTCTGGGAAAAGCCACGAGCAACAAATCTTTATTTATACTTCTCAATACTTCCATCAACATCATGTTTTATTTTGAAGAGCCATCTGGAGGATACCACATCTTTATTCTTCTGTCTGGGAACTATTTCCCATACTTCGTTCTTCATTATGGATTGGTATTCCTCTGTCATGGCATCTACCCATTTTTTTCTCTGAATGGCTTCTTCAAAGTAGGTAGGCTCCTCTTCTAGGAGATCACACATCAAAGTCGTATAACTGGAGAACAGCTTTGGTCTTTTCACCTATCTCATAGTTGCTTGGGGAACACCATACTTCTCTCCATATTAAATAAGCTCTCTAGCCCAAACTAGCTTTCTTTTATGGAGGATCGTCATTTGAGGAGGTTCTTGCACTTCTACTATATCATGGTCTTATAGAAGCTCCTCATTAGGGGGAGTTATGACTTCCCTCATTGGTTCTGCAGCTCTGGGAACCTCCCCCATTGCAGTATTGGGGATTATAGGTTCCTCTTCATATACTTCTTCAAGCTGACATATTTTAGATTTCTTGAGCACTGCATCTTCATCAAAGGTCACATCCCTGTTGATCTCAATGTGATGTTGACCTGGTATATACATTCTGAAGGCCTTGGAGACCTCACAGTATCCCACAAATATTCCCTTCTTTCCTTAAGGGTCCATCTTGTTTCTCTTTTCTTTAGGTATATGAATAAACACTGGACAACCAAATATTTTGAGATGGCTCACCTCTGGCTTCTTTCCGGTGAACATCTCTTCCAGTCTCTTGAGCCCAAGTGCACTATGGGGCAATCGTTTCTGCACATAAAAAACTGTCTTTGCTTCTTCTACCCATAAGCACATAGGAAGATCTTGATCATGGATCATGGTATTCACAGCTTCGAGTATGGTTTTGTTCTTTCATTCAACTACACCTTTTTGTTGGGGACTATAGGGAGTAGTGAGTTCCCTCTTGATCCCAACATATTTTCAAAAGCTCACAAACTCTTTTGAGGTATATTCTCCTCCATTATCTGACTTGAGTATCTTAATCTTTCTTACAGAAAGGTTCTCTATCAAGGATTCGAATTCCTTGAACTTGTTGAACACTTCAACTATATCCAGGTCTTTATGAGAATAATCATCAATGAATGATACATAGTATACATACCCACTAATGGAGGATGTTGGCATTGGGCCACATACATATGAATGAATGAGTTCTAGGACTCCTTCTGTCTTGTTGTCCCTCTTTAGAAATGGGTTCTTGATGTTCTTCCCTTGTGCACATCCATTGCATACACCTTCATGGTCACCTTTGAGTTCTGGTAAACCTGTGACAGATTTGCATATGTATGGTAGTGCCTTCTAGTTGATGTGAGCTAATCTTCTATGCCAAGATTCTTCAATGGCATGGGTCATGGCAGCTTCTGAGTGACCCTTTAGCTTATGCAAGCCACCATCTTCTCTTCCAATGATGATTGGCTCATTTATGGTCTCTTCTGTTGCCTTCTGCAACCTTCACTATAGCTTCCTCAAGGTTATTGCATGTGACCTGGAGCAAGGTCAACAAAACAACAAGCAAGAATAATATCCTTCTGATAATATAAAGCAATAGCATGAACAATCATCCCAGTAGCTCCTTTAGAGCTATCACTTATAATTTATCTGAAGCCAATATTAAAGGTAAGGAATACAATACGAAATGAGGTCAACACTCTCATAGTGTTGTGACCAAGCATTCTTCCATGGAAACCTGGAACTAACACATGAGGTTTCTCCTAGAGGAGGTGTTAGTTGTATCAAGCAAAGCATTTACCTCTATATGCTCACATGCTATCAAGTATAATACTTTACAAAGACTGTTATCTCAACTATAGTCATCAACTTGTCATGTGTACATTTTAATCTTATCAACTTGATTTAATCAAACCTGGAGCCTTATCTTCAGGAACGATTTCTTGCTTTTATTCCAAGTCTCCTTCACTCAAGATGACGAGTGCTTTCTTCAACCTGTCTGTTGTACTAAGACAATACACTATCTTGACAGAAGGTTAGGTTAGAGGATAAGCTCTATGATAAACTTTTAATCCTTCTAATAATTTGATCATAGCTTCAACACGCAATACTGATCAAGATAATGTCATGACAAATAGATGCATATCAGAATAATCACACCTGGGTTGCATCATTCCTCTGAATGTGTTGGATCTTGAGATCCTTCTAGATCTATGGCAAGAGATCCCTTCTCCTGCAAATACCCTTTAAATTTTAACCATTTAAAAATATGTGAGTACATACCTCTGATAGCATTTGTAGGTGGTGGCACCATCTGGCAGCAACAATAATCATCACCAACTCTTTACAAAGTTCAAGGGTGACTGCCACTGGTAGTACGATTGCTACTGCAACTGGTACTACAACTGCAACTGGTTTTGAGACTGCAACTGCAACTGCAACTTAGGGTTTTATGAGGAAACCCTAATTTTTCAAACTTCAAATTTTGAAATTTTGATCCAGGGGATAGATGCGTCGAGCTAAGGTGAGTTAGCTGGTGTAGTCAGATTTCTGAAAATCCAACTTTTACCCCCTCAAATTTGATCTGTGGATTTATGGACTGGTGCTTCTGGTTTTCTGGTACTTCTAGTACTCTGGTACTTCTGGTACTTCTGGTACTCTAGTTTTCTGGTTTTTTGGTACTTTGTGAAACAAGGGTTTCACTTTTCGGGAGATCTAGCCACTGAAAAGGTGTGCTGAAGGTGCCAAAATGATCCTTGGGGGAGGGCACACTTTTCTAGATGGTTTTGGGGCTGAAATACATCACCAACAAAAATCCCTAATTTTCATGTATGGTAAGAGTGACGTTTTTCACTTGTGAAAGATACTTCCTTCATCTTGGCTCTGATACCATGTTAATGTTTAAGCCATTATTATAGATGTTTTCATTTCATTAGATAACAATATCATAATCCAAGATCACTAAGAAATACACAATCACAAGAGACATAGCATTTATCCTGGGAAACCCTCCAGGGGAAGAAAACCTAGCAAAAATTCCTTAATATAGATAGCCAATACAATGCCAAGAGATCTCTTATGCTAATATAGAAAGTCCTCTCCCAGATATGTGCCACTCTCTCTCTCTCTCCTTCTTCTCTAGAAATAGATCTTAACTTGTCTCTCAAATGAGCAAGTGAGTTGTGTCTAAGTAATGCGCTAGCCTCCTTTATTTATTCAAGTCTGACACATGTGAAGTGTCTCTTCACTAGCAGGGCCGACTTCTCAAACTAGGTGGGTAAACCCACCTTTATTGTATTTATGGGCCTCTTTAATATCTGTTGGGACCGACTTCTTATTCTGCCTATTACAATTGTCTTTTGACCAATCTGCAAAAGGGTATTTGGTTCTATTACAATAACCGTCATGATCAATCCACAATGGGGATTGATCCAATGAATAATAAATCAAATAATAATAAGAATACTCTTTGCAGTTACATTATTTCAACAAAACCTGCTCGAAAAAATAGGATTATTTTATTTTTTATAATTTTTGAGGGCATCTTTAGGTTGCAAGCTTGAGATTCATTGATATCCATTATTTTAACTAGGGAAACCCACAAATATGCTCATAAGTCATGTTTTTTAAAATGATTTTGGAGAGGCAACTTGGGAAAATTTCTAGAAATATTTGGGAAAGGTTAGGCCATGAAACAAATGCATAGGTGTGGAATTTTGTGTTATAACACCGCCCCATACACACAAGAGGATTAATATAATTTGTATCTCTACCCAAAATTCCAAGTATAAATTACAAACCAAGATGAGATGATGGTTTTGTTTCAAGATCTTTACTACAAAGAAAACATCTCCTAGGCCCTTGAAACTTCCATCTTTCTAGCTTATCCGAGGTGAGGCCATGTTGTGCAGTACTAGACACATGAAAATTTTTGTCTTGGATGGAAATTTTATTTTCCATAGTCCTCCCCCCCAGCTATAGATGAGAATCCACTCTATTTTCTTGAACAAGAGACGAATATCCAAGATTTAGAACATATTCACCAAAGGGATTAAGGGACTAGAGAAATTGATCTTCCTGATCCAAGGTAGAGATGAAGAAGTTATTTGGAGATCTAATATAATTATTCCACATGGGTTCATAGTCTCCCTCTAGTACTAATTCGCACAAGGACATCCACCAAATATGTTGAGTATAATAATCTCTTCTTTTGATTTGATTTATAAATTATAATCCTCCCTTGTTGAGGTCCCACACTAGGTAATGTTGAAGTAAGTAGTTTTATTTACTTCCTATCTAGGGAACTTTCCCTATGAGGACTTGAGCCCTAATCCCTATTCTCCTAATCAACCACTTCCCAGAAAGAGATAAATAATTTTTTATGGCTTTCCAAATGATGGATCCATTTGGCACCTTCTTTAATTTCTTCCTTATCCACTCCACTATAGAGTTATTAGGAAAATATTTAGCCATTGTGAATTGAACCTAGCGTCCCATTCCTTGTATCATCCTCCACATGTTTTTTTCTTCCATGTATTTTGAGAATACAAATATTTTATTTAAGCCCCATCCCCCTCAAGATTTTTCAGGTGGATAGTTTTCTTCCAATAGTCTAACACCCTAGGAGTTTTATTATAATTTCTAACCCAGATAAATCGATAAGAAGGTTGTCAAACGTTTCCCAAAATACCCTTTAGGATCCTAGCCAGGGATGTCCAGTGCAGCAGAATGGATTCTAAAATATCCTTAACCAAAAAAAGTCATCTTCACCATGATAACCACTTATTGCACTAATCATTGACTCTCCTTTCCAATTTATCAAGATTCCTGAACCATAATGGCCGAAGTGTCCTCAGACACACACTTTTATTAATAGGAAAAGAAATTACATAAGAAACTTTGCAAGAGTTTACACCCGAACAATTCAATACTCTTGCAATGAGCTATATATAAGCTAAATGTCCTAACAAACTCAAGATATGGGTCACTTATTAAATAAAAAGGTGTTCATTTACAATAAATGCTATCTTAACAATCTTAAAACAATACTCCTATTTTAGAGCCTAAGATACGACACCTCTCTAGAGTCATATCTTTTACAACAATAATTTATTTCTAAAAGTCTATATTTATTAATCAAATATTCTAGATTATTAAATTAATATTCTAAATTAATAATCATTTTATTCTAACTTTGTAAAATATGATAATTTTATTTTGGATTATCTAACATTCCCCCCTATGATCCAAAGATACATTACAAGAGATACCAAGTTCATCCCTGAACTTAGTAAATTTTATTCTACCAAGAGATTTCATGAAAATGTCAGAGATCTGATCTTCTGAAGGACAATAAATTGGCTTGATGACATCCTTTGAAATAAGTGATCTGATATGATGATACTTGGTGTCCACGTGCTTTTTCTTTGAATGAAAAACTGGATTCTTGGCAAGCTTAATGGCTGACTGGCTGTCAATGAATAATGATGTAGCTTCTGCTTGAGAAATGCCCAAGTTCTGTAAAATTTAGTGTAACCAAACAATTTCACATGTTGCTTCCCATGCTGAGATGTATTCTGCTTCTACTGTAGAAGTAGCAACTATAGCTTATTTCTTACAATTCCAAGACATTGTTGTTGTACCCATGTTCATTAAATAGCCTGATGTTGATGCACGATCATCAATACTCCCTGCAAAATCAGCATCTGAAAAACCACCAAGTACAAAATTTTTAGTCTTTTTGTAAAGAAGACCAAAATCTTTTATTCCTTGGATATATCAAAGAACTCTTTTAGCTGCATTCCGGTGGTTGTCTCGTGGTTGTTTCATAAAGCGGGAAAGAATACTGACTGCATAAGATAGATCTGAACGAGTGTTTGTCAAATAAATCAAGCTACTAATTAACTGTCTATAAATAGTGTTGTCTACCAATTCCCCCCCTTCAAATTTTGAAAGTTTCAAGTTTTGTTCCATAGGGGTAAGAGAGGGTTTACAATCCTGCATGCCAAATTGCTGAAGAATTTATGCTGCATACTTACTCTGCGAAATGAAAATATGATTTGGACGTTGGAATACTTCAATGCCAAGATAATAGTGAAGGAGTCCCAAATCCGTCATCTTAAAACCTGCATGTAACTCCTTTTTCACCTGTGCAATATGAGCATCATTGTTTCCCGTAATGAGAAAATCATCTACAAACGTAATAAGAATCACCAGATAAGAACCCTGTTGACGGATATACAATGTATCATCAGATTCATTGTGATGAAAACCAACCTTCCTAAGGTATTCATCTATTTTGGTATACCAAGCTCGAGGAGCTTGATTTAACCCATATAAAGCCTTAATTAATTTGCAGACTTTATGCTCCTGCCCTGCAATTTCAAAACTGGGTGGTTGTTGCATATACACATCTTCCTGTAAGTATCCATTTAGAAAATCACTTTTTACATCCATTTGACGAACTTTCCAACCTTTCTGAGCGGCCAATGCAAGTGTTAATTGAATGGTATTCCATTTAGCGGTAGGAGCAAAAGTTTCTCCATAATCAATGCCTTCTTGCTGTGCAAAACCATTAGCCACAAGCCGGGCTTTATACTTGTCAATTTTTCCATTTTGGTTGTATTTAATTCTGTAAACCCATTTGCATTTGATGGGTTTAACACCTGTAGGACAATCAACAAGTTTCCAAGTGTTGTTATCAATTACTGCTTGATATTCCTCAACCATAGCCTGTTGCCATTCTTTATGTTTGACTACTTCTTTGTAGGTGGAAGGTTCAGTAAAATCATGTGCTACTAAGGAAAAATTTCCTTCATTGTTGTGTGATCCCCTTGTTCCCGTTTTATTTTTCTCATTAGGCCTTACATCTTTCAAAAGTTGAACTGCCCATTTTGGTACTTGATGTTCACTGGTTTGGGGATCTGAATTACCATTATTGTAAATTGGATTAATGTAAACTGATGTTCGTCGATCAGTTGAAGAGTTTGGAGGTGGAGAATCATTGTCAGATGAACTATCGCTGCTAGGAGATTCGGACGAACTGCTGGAAGAAACAGAGGATGTTGTCGAAGTAACTGGACTGGATGAAACATCTTCAGATGAAGGAAAATCAAGTTCATACCAATTATGTGAATTTGGTGAACTTTGAACTTTTCCTTTTCTTTGATTTCCTTTAGTTTCTAACTTTTGAATAAGACTTTCTATTTCGTCAGCACTTTTACTTTCAGTTTCATCAAAAATAACATCCCTGCTCACAATACATTTTCCATTGGACAAAAGTCGATACCCTTTCTTCTCATCAGAATAACCAATCATTGTGCATTTCAAACTCCTTGAGTTAATCTTAGTTCATTTTTCTTTCGGAACTAAGGCATAACATACTGATAAAAAAACTCTAAGATGTTTAACTCGAGGTTTGAAACCAAACCATGCTTCATAAGGTGTGATTCCATCCAAAGAAGCAGTTGGATATCTGTTATTTAAGTAGATCATTGTATGGATAGCTTCTGCCCAATATGTAGAACTTAACCTTTTAAAACTCAACATAGATCTTGCCATTCCTAACAAAGTGCGATTCATTCGTTCTGTGACTCCATTTTGCTGAGGAGTGTAGAAATTAGTAAGATGTCTTCTTATCCCATTGTCTGTGCAATAAGTGTTGAATTCATTAGAAGTGAATTCTCCGCCATTATCTGTTTTGAGTTTACCTATCTTTTCTTTAACTTCATTTTCAACAAGTTGTCGAAAAATCTTAAATTTGTCGAATACTTCTGACTTTTGTTTCAAGAAGTAAACCCAAGTTATTCTATTGAAATCATCAAAAAAGAGTAAAAAATATTTGCAACCACTGAAAGAAGTTTCTAGGGGTCCACAAACATCACTGTGAACAAGTTGTAATAATCGATTTGCACGCCATGAACTTGTTGAAAATATTTCTCGACTCTGTTTGCCATAAATGCATGCTTCACATTTTGAAGTGTCCTTTTTTTAAGTGGGAAGTCCCTTAACCATCCTTGTTTTTGTAGTTGAGACAGACTATCAAAGTTGAGATGTCCATATCTCACATGCCACAATCTGATAGGGGAGATACATGTACTTACTGATCCTGCAAAGTCTGAATGTCTTGGAATAATTGTTCCTTTCATCCTTAACAGTTTTCCATCTTCATATCCTGTCATCACTGTTTTCATATTTTGTTTGACTGAATTTATCTTCACCAAGCCATCTTCCATAATTGCCTGATGTCCTACTTGTCAAATTGTGACTAAAGACAACAAATTATTTTTGAAGGTGGGTACATACCATACATTTGAAATCATTTGTTCGCCAATATCAGGTAAATAAAATTTAACGACTCCTCTTCCATAAGGAGTATGTTTAGTATTATCTGCAAGAAAAACAGAATTAAGATGGCATTCTTGAAAATTCCAAAAGAAGTCACGTCTGAAAGTCATGTGTTGAGATGCTCCTAAATTTAAAATCCAAGCATCTTCATAATCACTTTGAAAATCAGTGGAAATCTATAATGTTGAAGATGAGGTAAACACATATTCTGAATCATCATCCTGTCAATCATTTGCAAATTGTGTTGTGTTTTGATGAAACTTGGCGATTTTATCAATGGAAGTGTGACAATCTTCTGCATAATGACCAACTTTGTTACACCTTCTGTAAACAATTTGACTTAAGTCTCTCCCTCTGCCGAAATTTTGTCCTCTGCCCCTGCTTTGATTTCTGGACGGAGTCTATCCTCTGCCTTGACTGTTGCCTTGAAAAGAGCCTCTTCCTTGACTATTTCCTCTTGCGTGAAAATATCCTCTACCTTGATTGTTTCCTCTGCCTTGAAAATACCCTCTTCCTTGACTGTTGCCTCTACCTTGAAAATTGATATCTCTATGTTGACCTTGTCCATGACCTTGTACAAAATTTCCTTTTCCTCTGTTGCTATAACTGTCACTAGAAGTCTTACTTGTGCTTGCTTCTGTGAAAAAAACATCTTCGCCAACTTGTTTTTTCTTTCCAAAAGTTTTATTGTGTTGATATTCATGGCACTGTTACTCGCCATTTCCGTGTACATCAAAAGGGAGGTGAAAATAGTACGAACAACATTGCTTCTATCTTTGCATGGACACGCGGGCTTGCACACAAGGAAAAACTGGACAGAAATGCAAGGATACTTGAATTTTCTGAGAAGTTGGAAGTTTCTTGTATAGGAATTGTTGAGGCCGGAAAAATGACAAAAGATTTGGCAATAATAATCACGCTTCCAAGCTTACGAGGTAGCACTACCTAAACACTGAAGAATGTATTGACGCAGTTGCAGAGGATCTGAAAATAAGACTTTCTGTCAAACCCAAGAGTTCTTAAGGGATTGTGAAATGTGTGGCGATTGAGCCGATTTTGTGAAATTTGGAGGAATTTTGATGTTGAATTGCGCACCCACAGAGATCGCATTGAATCTAAATGATTATAACAATGATAATTTATAACAGTGATAATTACTTTGCCAGAAATTACTCAGAAATTACACAACGTTTAATGGTAGAAGATTGATTGTTTAATACAAGAAATTACTTTGCCAAAAACTAATTCGCCATGGACAAATTTGTCAATTTTCAGGATTTGCAATTTGCAAAATCAATTTTTCTGAGTCTAATGACTGAAATCTGAAAGTAAAAACAATTTCTTTTCTTTTCTTTTTTTAAATTTGAACAATAACCAACCGATTTACTGACAGAGTATGAGCCGAATTTCATTGGTCTGTAACGCTGGGATCTCTTCCTCAGATCAGCTAATCTCTTCTTCATTTCAGCAGCATTAATGGAGCTCTGATACCACAATAATGGTTGAAGTGTCCTCAGACACACACTTTTATTAATAGGAAAAGAAATTACATAAGAAACTTTGCAAGAGTTTACACCCGAACAACTCAATACTCTTGCAATGAGCTATATATAAGCTAAATGTCCTAACAAACTCAAGATATGGATCACTTATTAAATAAAAAAGTGTCCATTTACAATAAATGCTATCTTAACAATCTTAAAACAATACTCCTATTTTAGAGCCTAAGATAGGACACCTCTCTAGAGTCATATCTTTTACAACAATAATTTATTTCTAAAAGTCTATATTTATTAATCAAATATTCTAGATTGTTAATTTAATATTCTAAATTAATAATCATTTTATTCTAACTTTATAAACTATGATAATTGTATTTTGTATTATCTAACAAACCAATACCTCTTCCGATAGTCATTGGCTTTGAGCATGAATCCCAAATATTTTAAACCTAGGACCAAGTCCTTAGGATGTATGGAGGAAATTTGTTATATGGTATTTTTTTTCCTATTCTGAGAGTCTTGAAGTGTAAAGGGATTATTCCCCTTTATTGATGAGCATGCATGTGGATTTGTAGAATATGTTCATAAGTTCTTCTAAATGCTCCACATAGAATATATCGCCTTCACAAAATATTAGAATATTTTCTAGAAAGAAGAAGTGAGAGATGGAGCATGTGGGGATTATATCGATACCTTTTAAGTGACTACCTGCTAAGGTATCCTTCAATATTCTACTAAGGTTTTATGCAACTAAGAAAAAGAGAAGGGGTGAAATAGAGAATCCTTGTCTAATTCCTCTTTTCACTTAAAAAAAAGGTGTTGCAGATCCATTTATGAGTAAAGAGATCAGGCCATGATAATTCATTTATGTTGGTTCATTCTATGCTTGCATGTGTCCTTATTAATGTTGGGGGGTTGAAGATTCAAGGTTCTTCTAGATTTTACGAAACAAAACCCAAAGGTGTCGGCATATCAATCCTTATCCAAAAATTGAAGAAGATCTCACCCGAGATGCCATGAGGATAAAAAATAACATATGGTCTTGCGTCGGTGATGAAGGAACAATTACACAAGGATCCATATAGGTTTCCATTCATATGATTCATTGCAAACTACTTTAAACTAATGATGTATAACAACATCACACACATTCATTTGATACATGATCAACACATCATAAGAAAAGAATCACTACAATTTTATTATCTTCATTCAACTATTCACATACATACATTAAGAACCTAATCAATCAATAGAAACATAGCCCTACTCTCTTATTCATTTTCCTGGTATCACATTTCATAGAACCATGCAATTTCTTTCAAACTCTGTAGATACTACATATCCAGACCCACAAAAAAAGATATTACAAAACATAGTCCTAGAGCAAGCTATAGGACATTGACACATTGGCTAACTAGTTGGATCGCTAGAGTGACTATCGAAAACCATAAAAATAAAAGATGATAATAGCCAATAAAGTTATTTATATTTTCATTTCTCCCTTTTATTCTCTTCTCAGCTCTGACACTTTGTTACTTTTAGTTCTTCCCCAATTTCTCCTATGAATTCGAGCCCTCCATGCTTTTGTCAGCCACATGCATTCCACGTAGCCTCTTTGGAATCATGGAAATCTTAGAAACTTTTCTAGCTCATCTTGTTACTTCTCCATGATCTCTTATTCTTCTTGAAGTAATCATTTGGGAATATTTCCCAAAGATTATTTTTTTGATTCAGTGTGCATGCGGTGTTTTCTTAATTTCTGGTGCATATCACAAAACTTAGACTAGTACGCATTGGAAAAACTAGAATTAACACGCATTATCAAAACTTGATCTAGCATGTATGCCTCCTTCTCCCTATATTCCAACTTCGTGAGTGTGCACAAAACTAGAATAGGTGTGAAAAAATTTGTTTGTGTGTGCACATGATCTTTACTGAAATATTTGAGTGCCAACAAGTTCATTATCCAGGTGAAAAAAGAATGGCTAAACACCAAATGGATGAGTAGTAGTTTGATAAAGAGACAACTTACCATAGCAAATTGTTTGGATAGGTCCACCTAGAAGGTAGTAGCTCGATGATTACTAGTACAGATGGAATGCAAATCTTCTTGGGCAAGTACAATTGCTTCATGTATCTATCTCCCTCAAAGAAATCCAAAATTTTTTGGAGAGATATGAGTGGAGAGAGTTTCTTTTATTCTTGTATCAATCAACTTCAAGATGATTTTGTAAAATATTTTATGCAACAAAATAGGCCGAAACTAATAAAAATATTTGGATCGTATATTTTAGGAATCAACACTATGAAAGTGGAATTGAAAGAAACCATAGTTTTCTAGAGTTCATGGAATATTGCACAACCTTGAACAAATAATTTCCTAGGATGTCAAAATAGCCTAGGTAAAACTCCACTAGGATACCATTTGGACCCGGACTTTAATCCTTATGAAAATTTTGCAAAAACCCTAGGGGATATTCCTTAGAGACCTATGTTGTTATTGGTGGATTTCTTTCTTGATCAATAAATATAGGGAAATGGACGGCTACATTAAGTATGGTATCTATCATTTCTATGGAGTCTTCCTTGAAAATATTTATGAAGTTAAGAGTCCCTTCATCATCTAGGTCGGTAAAGGATGGAGATTTTGTCCCATTTTCCCTACCTATGGTGCATATGGTTGTAATTTTCATTCCTCTATTTGTGAATTGATGAAATAACTTTGTGTTGTGATCACTCACATGTATCCATGTGTCTTAAATTTTTAGTATCCATTATTTATCCATGTCGAGTAAAATATTTCTTCCCTTCTCCTCCATGGCTTTTACTTGTTACTTCTACTTGTTAGATAAAAATCCCTTCCCCTCCCCTTGAAAACATTGTTGAAAACTTTGTTTTTATTTCCTCCAAAATCGATCACCCCTCTTTCTTTTTTCTTTGTTCCTATATATTTCCACATCATTTTCCCTTATAATATTTGAATGGGATTGAAGCGGGGGGGATTCCTGAGAGGAGGATTAAGAGGATCTCCAACAATAATTGATCACTTTTTGGGAAAAATAATATTCCATCCATGTTAGGTTCATCTTGAAAGAGATATGGGATTTATATAGGAGGGAAAGTTTCAGAACAATGGCCATGCGATATGAGTCCCATCCCGAGGAAACACATTGTCTAATATGGAGATTTTCATCTAGCGTGGCTTCATAAACAAGAAATATGTCAAGTATTTGTGTGACTCTCGCCTCCCCTATTTTCATATTCCTCGAGGTGGTTATGTGCTTGATTGGTCAAGGAATCATTCTTCTTCTATGTTTGAAATGAAAAGGTCAACTAGAGGGTCCAACAGGGAAACCAACCTTTATATTTCATCGCATCCCAAATGGAAGTTAATATAACCACCTTTCAAAACATCCCCATCCTTCATTAATGGGTTTTGAAATGTGTGCTCCCAGAAACATTTACACTCTATATATGTCCCATATATATTAACATGTAGGAATTCCATGTCCATATCTCAAGATCGGAAGGAGGTACCTAGGACATCTCTAATTACCCATGATTTTTTCAAATTCAATGGAATCTTTCTCCATCCCATGATATGACCCCTTAACCACCCCTAGGAATTTGTGGCCATAAAATCCTAATCATGTAAAGATGAGGAAATGTTTTTTATAGATTTGTCTCCTTCCAACATTTCTTCTTGATTGAACAAGATTGATGGGTTATTGGTGTCCACCAATATTTTGATGACCAATCTTTTGGAGGGATTGGCTATATATGTGCAATTTGGGGAGAGAATGATCATAAGGGATCCTTCCATAGGTATTTTTCTCTAAGGGATCTAAGAGAGAACATTGTTTCCTAGTTCTTAGTTCTGAGTTCGCTTGTTTGTTATCTAAGGGTATGAGATATTTCCTTCCCTTCTTAGTAGGATTCAGTTATCTGTCTTCAAAGGTCCTAAAAAACCTTCCATTCCTTACAAAAGATATTCATGTCCCTTGGTATTTGAGAACATGCTATATTTTATCCACGTAATATGTAAGGGGTCATATTGAGAAAACGACAAGGAAGAAGGGGTTGGAGGAGGTTACTCCTTAGAAATATGTGAGGAAACATCATCGTACTATTTAATATCATTTAATGATATGAGGTTAAATGGATGAGGTCTCAAGAGGACAAAAAGACAAGAGAGAAATCCCTTTCATTTATCCTCGTCTAGAATATAGGGTAGTGATCCTAAAGATCCAAACTAAACTCCCAAATCATATGAATGATCAACCGGTAAATTCCACTGTCATTGTCACTATCACCATCATTGTCAAATAAACCTGTCATTGTCACTATCACATCAACATGCCACTAAAACTGATATACCATCATAAACCAACTATAACCAAATCCACTCACATGGATACAAAAACTTTCACCAAGATGTTCCTCAAATGATGTGCTATGTTCATACACCATGTACCATATCCATCAACCATGTACAAATCCCTATACCATATCATGCATCAATGATGTACCAAAACGTGTACCATATCATGCATCAATGATGTGCCAAAACGTGTACCATATCATGCATCAACCATGTACCAAACATGTACCATATCATGCATCAACCATGTATCAAACTTGTACCATATCATGCATCAAGAGATGTGCCTCATCCATATACTATATCACTCATGCTATGTATCAATCATGTTATACACCATACACCATAACATAAATGATTTGCCTCATACATATGTCAATATCACAAGAATGTTCCAACATCACCATGACATATACCAAACTGGATACCAAGATAGCCAAGATATGCCTCTAACAATGTACCATGACATCACCAAGATGTTTCTCAACATGTACCAACATCACTAATACATCCCTCAAGAATGTACCATAACATAACCAAACATAACCCTCAAACATACATATAAACATACCTTTAAACCTCTAGTGACCCTGCTAAATCAAATATCAGGAATACAAACCTTTCTGGGCATCAATAACCTGCTACAAGCATCATTCCTTAGATCTTCCTTAGCCTCACTGGATGAAGACTGTCCTCACACAGGGCCTCATGTGACAGGAACTACCTGACCCGAAGGGGTGCCTCACGGGACACCAGTAGTCTGACTTGGGGGTTTTGTAGGGATTCTATACCCTGCAGGAGCTGATATCCCTTAGGTTCTTCCTATACCTAAGACAAGAAAAAATATATGAGAAAAGGATGCTTATAAAATTGATAATATGTCATGATATACAAATATATCAATTGTTTACCAATGAACACAAAAACTTACATGAAAAATCATTTAGAGGGAAACATCCAGCACATCTTCTATTAATCAAGTAAGCAACATTACAAATTATAGGTGTAAACTGAAGATATGTCTTTCTTCCAAACTCTTTTCACATGCCTTACCACCAAAATGCCAAAGTAACTTTTCTAGTTATTTCTTCCCTTTCCCATGGAAATGGATTGGTTCTTATAGGGATTTAGAGATAAGGCCATATGGTTAATAGGATAAGATCTTCAGGCTTATACTAGAAGATTTTTTTAGAATAAACCCCGATAAATCAGAGTGAGGTATGATCCATCAAAACCAAGCCCAAGAAAAGGGAGCTTCTAGGGTCGGTCACAACCTAAGTACACAGACAAATAGAACTAGTCATGGATTGGCAGTCCAGAAAGGGCAACCAACCCCTTCGGTCGCAGTCTTAAGGAATGACAAGGGAAACTGAAGGGATATTAGGGTAGAAACTTAGTGGGAAGATGATGCAAAATGAATGAACTAGGAAAGTTGCCTCTAGGAGATGATTTCTTAGTGGTTAGGGGGTTAATAATGCTATAACATATGCCCCCTAAAGTGTGAGTTCATAAGAGGTGTATGATGGATGAAATACTTTACCAATAAAAGGAGTAGAGATGTGGGCAAGGATACTGGAGAAGAGCATCGCCAGTCCTACAAAAAAGTTCCCTAAGGTGGGCATTCCCATGCTCGGTAAGACAAATGATATCATAGCTACCATAAATACACTAAGGATCTATGCATGATGCAAGTGATGGCCACAACATAGTACACAGTGGATCCATCAACAAAAAAAACATGACTCGATTCATGGCCATGAAAGTATACACTGTGGATTGATGAAAGATGCAAGTGAAATCATAGCCACAACCAAGTACAAATTTGGATCTCTGTGATGCCACACAAAGTAGTGACCAACAAGTTAAGTGCTCAAAATTAATCTCCATCGCAACTTGGGAAAGAGTATCATGGAACGTGAGAGTAATATTCCCCAAGGTATTTGTTCGTAATCCAAATGGTATGATTACGACATGTGAAAAAAGGAGTTGAAATCCAACATGGTAGAAACCATCTGATTACCAATCATTGATGTATACCGTTATCAGACATGAGGGATTCCACCGATGATTATGATGGAACCCAAGATACCGAGTACAGTCTATGAAGTTTGAATAAAGGAGTTGAATTCGAACAGTTGTAGATTCATTCGACAGGAGCCAATGATGTAAACTCACTGTAAAAATGCAAGGAGACCTGCCACTGATGTCTACAAGTTCCAAGGTACTGATGGGTTTCTATATTTCAATCCTATATAATGAGTTAGAGTCGACAAGGTGAAACCCATCGAAGGAGGTCCTTGATGTATGCCCCATCAATTGATACGAAACATGTAAGGATTAATAGTGTAAAAATCATAATAATTGAGCACAACTGACACAGGGATGGTCAGTAGAAAGAGGGAAAAAAGGACTACAGGTGGCCCACACAGGTAAAATTCCCTTGAAAAAGTATGCACGAAAAATGGCTTGACTCAAAAACATTAACTCATATGAACACCATAATAATTGGTCATGGACCGATGGGTGGAATGTGACACAATGATGGGAATGGTGGTCAATGAGAGAGAATGGATGACTCGAATGCTATATATGATGATATAATAGGTGCATTCTTCAAGGGCGGCTCAAATTAGTAATGACTGTCAGATAATGAATATAACAAGATGGAAAAACCCTCTAAAAATTCCCCACCATGATTGGTGAGTACCTCTTTCTAGTTTTACAAGCTTGAGGAGGATAACAAATGCTCGATATAGCTCATATTACAATGAGTCCCTAGACATATTTTTAACGAACCTGAATAAGGAGGGGTTCGGTCCCATGTGTGGGTCCTCCGATGTAGATTTTTAACAAGCCCAACGAAGGTAAAATTGATGGTCTTTTCATGTTTAGAGAGTCTGAAAAGGTCGTAAAGAAGACTCCATAATGAACTTTTTCATAAAGTTAGTCTCAAGGGTCCGGAAAAGTATAAAATGATACCTAGGAGAACTCTCCTAACCACAATGGATAGGGTGTTCCTTTTTCATAAATAGTTTGATGAGACCAAAAAAGAGATAAAATACCAATCAATAGACATGCTTTCTAATTCACTTTAATGAGCATGAAAAACAACAAGATTGCTCAAAAATATTTTCATTTTTTAAAGAGTTCAAAAATATCTTAAAGAGTTCTCCATAATGAGGTCCTTTTTCATAATTAGTCTAACAAGGAAGAAAAGGGGGTAAACTATCACTCGAAAGACTCCCTTTCTAACCTTTTAATAACTGTGAAAGGAAACAAGCTCACTCAATAATCTTTTCATATTTAGAGATTCTAAAAAGAGCTTAAAAAAGACTCCAAAGAGTTCTTTTTTCATATAGCTTTTACAAGTCCGAAAAAGAGATAAAATTATGCTCGGTAACATATTCTCATGTATTAATGAGCACGAGAAAGAACAAAAACTAAGCTCGGTAACCTACTCTCATGTATTTACAAGCATGAGAAAGAACAAAGACTAAGCTCTTGATTGGTTTCATTTTTACACAAGCTTGAAACAAAGTAAAACTATGCTTAGGTAGGTTTCATTTTTTTGCGAGCTTGAAACTAGGAAAACTATGCTCAAAACTAGTTTCATTGTTTTAATGAGGTTAAAACCAAAAATTAATTGTGCTCGACACTTCCCAATGTAAACTCCAGAGGTGGGTGGTTGGTATTTTTCCCCCATCTTGAGAAGCTAGCGGCTTAACTCCAACATGATAATCAAAGGCTAGAGACATGCCCCCCAAGCTTCATTTCATCTACCAACTCTTCTCTCATTGCCAATTTCGAGGCCAAATTAGATTGTTGGATACTAATAGGAAAATGTTCACCAGATGAAGAAAGAGGTTCAATTGTCATAGGTATATGGAATAAAGGTTCAATTACGAGTTCTTATGAAAGAAGTGATTCAACGAGCTTATCTCTTACAGGGTATAAAATCCCTACAATAGGGGGGCAACCAAACTAGGGTTTCTCAAAATTTCTCGCTCGCCTATGCAACGTTGAGATGTTCACATTTTCACTTCCTTCGCTGCCTCAAAATTGCTACTGTAGACTCACCAATAGATTGTTGTCTCACATAGAATATATTCAATAAACTTATGTGTATTAATGTACTTATGAGATATTTCTTGAAGTGTATTTATAATTTTTCAAAGAAACTTCTTTCTTTAACTTTAGGGGAAACCTGTTCTTTCTTGTTACAACTACTTTACCCTTTAATTAATGAATTGAAACTATTTAGGGCTTCTTAACCATTCTTGGGGCCTTCCAACTTCATGACCTCATACCTCCTCAACTGTGAGGATCTAACTGATGTACCACCTACCATTGGAAATGGTATGACAAGGATTATCCATCTATGAGTGTGGTACCTTCATTTACACTATCCTTCATGTCCTTATTCCTCAAACAACTTCAGGATTCATGACCATACCTTTGGGGCTTCCTGTATAATTCTTCAAATGCACCCATCACATTTGTTGACATCAATTACAACCACTTTTGTTGACATTGATGACAACTGACTTACCAACAATATCCCCCTTTGGCATTGATGGAAACACTCATACTCCCCCTGTGACCATTTCTCCTCATCTATCACTTATGATGTTTCTCTCCTCATGTTTCTCTCCTCCTTTGACATCAATGGAAAAGGGTGTCTCTCTTTGTGGATACTATCCATGTCCTCATGCTTCTAATATTTCTATTATGATCTTTATTTTTCCCCACTTTGACATCATGTGTGTAAAGGGTAACTCCCCCTATTAGTATACCTTCTCTAGAAAATATTTCTCTAACTTTACATGATCCTCCTATATTCATGATTTTGATATTTTCTCTTATGTATTTGTTCTTTATCTTCCCCTTTGACATAAGAGTGACTGCTTCTGATGATTTATCTTCCCTTGTATTCTTTTACAAGATGTTGTGTAGATCAATGTGGGTCTTCTTGTATATGCTTTATTTCTTCTCTTTTGGTGTTTCTTGTCCATTGGTGCTTCCTCTTGTAATTCTCTGACATATATATACAAAATAATTCAAATTTTTCATGTTCATTGCTTAGACATCAATTGCCATACTTTTCAACAATACTAATTTACCTTTGATGGTATGGCTTCTGCTGACAGTTTCTCTTTCCCTATTTTGTTGTTCCTTTCATAGATTTCCTTCCCATGAATAAATGATTCCACTTTTCAATATGCTTTCATCCACTATCACGTATCTCTTTTAATTCATTTCAAGTACTATCTACTAGACCTGCCAAATATATCATGAAACCATCTCATAACAATTGTCCATGAGTCTGATATGTTGATGACACATCTGTTGCAACTGATCAAAACATATTCCTTGCTACTCAATCTGTCTGTTCATTCTACAAATCAGACTCTACATGCCTGGAACAATATGTATTGAATATATCCTTGTCTAAATACATGCCTAGAATCCTCAATACAATCATGAATATCTGCATGAAAATTGTTCCACTAATATTATTCATAACTATCAGTTGATACCTACATGGGAATGTCTTCTGAAATATACTCCTCAAACAATACAATTGTCACAAGACATTCTGCCATTCTGAAACTGCCTTTCCAAAATACGCAAACACTTCATATTGCTCCAAAGATAGTTTTTTGATATGTATGATTTTTTCTTAGAGTCCCACTCTTCAATATTCATATTTATTGGGAGTCTCCAAGTCGGATGGATAAAAAAAATACCTTCTCTAATGCAAAGTAATCTTCTTGTTCGTCTGTGAAATCATCATCTTCCTGAATTTTGGCATCATCTTCTTGCATTTTGATATCTTCCTTTTCATCCTCTTCCTGAATTCTGAAATCTTTTTCATATTCTTCCTAAATTCTAACATATTCCTCTTCATCCTCTTCTTGGATTCTGACATATTCCTCTTTTCCTGTAGATTCATCATAATCTTGTGCTTCTGCAAATTCTATGAGTATGATCTATGGGACTTGGTTTTCATTCACATGTTCTTCTTGTTTTTCATTTCTTCTTTAAACCATCCTATATCCTACTTCAATATTTTCCTTCATGGGAGGATCTATCACGCTTCTACAATTTCAAGCTATGTGACCATAATTGTGGAATTTGTAACATTCAATATTAGAGAGGGCCACATAACAATCTCTCACTTTAAAATTTATTCCATATGCTTTGCAATCTACAAATTTATGTCCAAAGTTTGTAATTGTAAAACAATGACCTAAAAAGAAATTTTGATACCTGGGAGTGAATGATGTTGTTTGTGGTGTAGTCCTTATGAATTCCTTCTTTAGTTGATCACAATCTTCTCTTTAATTGTTTACTTCACAATTATTGAAGACTCATTGCTTCATGAATGTACAAGGTCTTCTATACTCATTCCTCTCTAACTCTTGCTTACTATGATTCCTTCCTTTGATAAATTTTTCATAAATCATTTCTTATGTTTCTTTCATCATGGAGCTTGAACCTTCCTCAACATGAAATTTCTTGTATCCTAGTCTAGATTTTTCACTATCTAACCTTTTACTTTTGAGAATGTCTTCTAACACTTGACAACTTCTCATTTTTTTGTTGATCTTGTCGAATTCAACTCTCAATGACATGACTTCTTCAAGCTTATCAAACTCTTTTTCCTTCTTTATCATTTGGATTTGCATTACATCCTCCATCCCTTTTCCTTCTTCAAGTTCGATTTTCAAGGGGATGATTTCTTCTTCAAGTATTCTTTCTTGTTGACTGAATTCTGCTTCAATATTATTTAAATTTTCAGATCTTTCCTTAAGATGGTTTGTCAAAATATTTTCTCTCTTTAATGATTATTTTACCTTGGGTTTTAAATGAGCAACTCATTCGGAATTTTGAGAACTATCCTTTAGTTTGATCTATTCTTCTTTGAATGACTTGATTTTCTTCCTTTATTTCTCCAACTCACTTAAAGCATTAATTAGTTATGCTTCAAGATCTATTTCAAATTCTTTCCATGAAGAGCAATCTCTCAGAGTCAATGTCACTATCATCATCTTCATCAGATGAGGAACTGTCTTCTCTTGCATAGAGGTTTTTCTTGAAGACTTTCCTTTTATCTCCCTTCTTGTTTCCCTTTTGATATTTCTTTCTTTTCTTAGGATATTTTTCTTCATCACTATCTAAATTCTTAGCATAAGGACATTTATTATAAAAATGAACAATTTTACCACAATTAAAACATTTTAAGGGAAGCATACCTTTGTACTTGTTGGTTCCTCTCTTCAATTTTATTACATAGTTGGTTATTTATTCATCTTCATTTGAGTCATCGTTGCAGCTAAAATTCAGATTTGACTAATGATTTTTCTTCTTCTTTGTCTTCTTGGATGATTTGAAAGTTGCTTCCTTCTTGGATGGGTTCTCTTATTATATTCTCATTTCATAAGCTATAAATATTCCATGTACCTCATCCATGTTCGTCGTATCAATATTTGTTCTTTCTTCCAGAGCTGATATCTTACGATCAAATATCATTGGAAGATATATTAGTACCTTTTGAACAATTATATATTATTCGACTTCTTCTCCCAATACTTTAATCACATTCATTGTTTCATCAACTCATAAAAAGTAATTTACAATGTCTTCATATTCCTTCATTTTCAACTATTCAAATTAACCTTTGTAAGTCTGAAGCTTGGCCTCCTTTACTTTGGCATCTCTTTTGTAAGAATTCTGAATTTTGTCCCAAATCTCCTTTGCATAATAACAATGCATAACCTTGACATACACCAAATCAACCATGCCATTCAAGATAGCATTTTTATCCCTTAAATTATTTTGACTGAGTTTCTTTCCATCATTATCTGTTGGGGGAGTGGCATGGTATTTGTATGCATCTACTATTTATTTCCAAACATCAAATCCATATGCTTGTACACATGTTTTCATCATTATACTCTAGAAGGGATAGTTTTATCCATTGAACTATGATACTCCAATGTTAGCGTACTCCATGATCTTCCTTCTAGTGGTTAAACTATTTTATTGAAGGACCAACTCTGATGCCAATTGTTGGAATACTATGAGGGAGGGTGAATCAATATGCACAATTTTTACCACTTTCAATCACAATATATATAAACTTCAACTTTATCAGCAATATTCAATATTTTATTGCTTATGCTTTAGTATATCATTGCATTATAAAAAATACCATTCATCAGTGCATAATAAATAACCACAAATACACAGTACACTAGAATTTACGTGGAAACCCAAATGGGAGAAAACCACATAATTATTTTTTATTTATATCAAGCATACATTCATAGGAAGCACCAACTTCCCAATTCTCTAGCACCAACTAGAAGGAGGCTTCAACCCCCTATTTATAGGATCCAACCTGAAGGAAGCTACAACTCCTTGAATTCTCTAGCAATAACTGGAAGGAGGATCCAACCGCTTAGTTTACAGACTCCAACTCCCTGTGTTCTATAGATCCTACTAGAAGGAGGCTACAACCCCTTGATTTACATTATCCAACCTAAAGGAATCTCCAACTCCCTTTGTTCTCTGGTTCCAACCAAAAGGAGGCTACGAACCCATCATTTACAGGCTCCACCCTAAAGGAAGCTCCAACTCCCCATGTTGTCTGAAACCAACTGGAAGGAGGCTACAAACCCATTTCCTTTCCCCATCCCGCTGCCTTGAAATATAACTATAGACTCAAATTGTGACTACCACTGATCAACCTATAAATTCTTCTATCACTGATACATCAACCTGTGCTGGCCCTTGGTTCTAAAAGAAAGAGAATATTAAGGCAAAAAAGATGAAATGCAAACTGCGCGTAAGACCAGTGATTGATATTGGGTCAAAGTGAGCAAAAGAGGAGAAAAGATGGAGCGAAGTAAGAGAAAGAAATCCATTTGATGAGGAGATCGAGGAAGACTTATCAGTAAGGAAGATAGATCATGGACAACTGAGCAAGAAGAAAAATCCACCGGTAGATGCTTCGAGAGCACCGCGAGAGAAAGAAGGAAAGACAAATTGGTGAAGCCCTGAAAACGCGGGTCAAGTTGACCTAGGGTTTTAGACACCTAGGGTTTTTGTATCTAGGGTTTTGGCACTTAGGTTTTGGCCTAAGGTGGCCGGTGAGCTATTTTAATGTATAAATAAAGGGAAAGAGGACCTGATATGGGTTCGATGATATGATGATGAGTGATTTTTGTTATTACTGAGAGGGAAGTATTGTGCTGAGAGAGCATTCTGTATTGTAATATATTTAGTTGGGTGCGAAGATCAACCCTACAACTGGGTGCGTAGGGAAGGGAGAAAGAGAGATGATCTTCTAGCTAAGAGCATATATAGGACTGTATGCTTTCACTTAATATATTATAAAGCACGGTTGGATGTATCCCTAGGGAGAGGGTGAACCACGTACATCTTTTTGTTGTGTGTGATTGATGTTGTGTGCTTTATCCCTTTGATATATGGTTGTTACATTATTGTGTTAGATTTGATAGATGAATGTGAGAAGTAGGTCTAAGCTTGTAAATGATATATAGATGTTGTTTTGTTGTTGTATTGGATCCACTTTACGTTTCCTCTACTTATAGACATTTGTGTCCTACAACCCCCTATCGGTACTTCGAGTGAGACTACATCTTCTTCGCAGGTGTTGCCGAAAGGTCGAGTACTTAGATATTGTTGGTGCACCATTAGAGTTGAACCCTGGGTCTTCCCTTGTTCTAACAAATGCTTCCATTGCTGGGACCAGGATCTTCTTGAGGGAATTTCAAGGTGGTTTCCATCGAAAACAAAGATTCAGAAGTGGATAGAAGAACAAGAAAAGGACTTTGAAGAATCCCAGAAAAAGAACCCTAAGATTACCATCGAGGACTGGTTGGGAAGGTATATCTTTACTGATATACACGAGATTTTATTTAGAGGGATTCATAGGGAGCTATACTAGTGCTTAGCCAGGTTAGCAGATACCAAGTTTGAGATTAGATCTAGGCCACCTGTGGTTTGGACGTCAGTGCTAATCAAGAAGGTAAAAAGGGTTGATAACGTTGTGACAATAGAATTATATCATTGGTTTGATAGTACCATCGAAGGGTATATCACCAAGTTTTCCATTGATAGAGTATATTCATATAGCCAATCAGAAAGATATTTCTTTAAGGAACATAGAGGAAATTTTTTACAATTTTTGAAGTTGAAGATCAAGATGCTATTGCATGAGAAGAACATATTGAAGATACAGTAGTGGGTCAGATTGAAAATCTAATGTTCAAGAATTTAGACAGAGACAACAACACAAAGGTTGGACATACGCATAGTGGAAGGACCTTCAGGGAATTTCCTTTGGCAAACTTGTTTGAGCAAGATCACAAACCTCTTATACAAGAAGAAGGGTTTTATAGTGGAGAAGAGGAAGAGATATTGAACGAGGAATATTCAGGGTCTGTTGGGCCAAGAGAAGAAAAGATTGAAGAACCTCATCGAGAAGAGATGAAAACTTTAGGAACTGTGTCGACTATTGAAATAAGTACTATTACTCCTCCTATTGTTTCAACAGCACTAAGAAACCAGAGTAACCTAAGTTATCAGAGCACTCAGAGCACTGGTACAAGTGGTTCAGTGCACACTCAGTCAGGAAACTTAGG
The DNA here is from genome assembly GCA_009831015.1 of Picea engelmannii. Lineage (NCBI taxonomy): Eukaryota > Viridiplantae > Streptophyta > Pinopsida > Pinales > Pinaceae > Picea > Picea engelmannii. The sequence goes on along the minus strand of ML778931.1, from coordinate 1,486,916 downwards.
AAGATCTATGGAATATGAGATGAGATTACCCACCTTTAGGGGAGATGGATTTGAAGATCCTGATCAACAGTGGTTTCTATGTGAATCTGTATGGAGTATTAAGAATGTCACTGACGAAGCTATTAAACAAGCTCAGTTTAGTACTACCCTGAGAGACCGTGCATTGAGATGGTACATGAAGCTTGTCCAAGGAACTTCATAGCCTAAACCATTGAATGAGATAAAGAATGTGTTGATTGCAAAATTCAAGAAACCCAAGTTGGAGTCACAATGCATTACAGAGTTGAAAGAAATCAAACAAAGAGTAGATGAACTTGTTTGGGAGTTTAATCAGAGGTTTAAAACCTTAACAGGCTGACTGAATTTTCAGGTTCCAGACAAGCAGAACAAGGAATGGTTCATTGTTGTCATCTTACCACACATCAGATTCCCTCTGATGCAACAGAAGATCGCTTCGTAGGATGAGGCACTGGATATTTCCATGAAGCTAGAATCATCCCCTATGGGAGAATCCATCTCAGGTATGAATCAAATTTTAAGTCAGTTAACTAGCTTATCACTGCAGGTCAAAGATATCAAAAAAGACAAGGGAAAATATAAGAGAGAATATATATGGCGCATTAGATGCAAACCAGAAGGCCATGACAAAGAGAAATGTCCCTTATTCCATGAGTACATGGCATCGGTAGATTTGATCCCTTTGAATCAAGTTACCCTACCTTGGTGCAAGGTATGCAGAAATAGGCATCACCCTGGTGAATGCTATTACATGAAAAAATATGTTCAGACACCCACAAATTTGTATTTCACATTTTGTAAGTCAGTAGGGCATGATGATAGGGATTGTAGGGCCTATGACCTCATGCATGAAATTTCAAGGGACATATACAAAATTCAATGTGAAGTAAAGCAAGAAGGGAACCCTACGTAGTATAATTCCCTAGGAAGAGGAAACTTCAACCCTCGTGGTGGATTCAGAGGAATGTCATAGAAGATTGTCCTGCGTTGTTAGCCAAACGTCAGGAAAGATGAGGAGGAAACCAAAAAGTATATCTAATCACAACAGAACCTCGCGAAGTGGATCCTAGAGTCATTTTTATCACTAGAGGATGTGCTTCTACAGGAGAAGACATAGTGACTCCATGCAATACTACAAAACAATTAGGAATCAAAAAAGTTGTAGAGAAGACACAAGATTTTGATCCAAAGAAAGAGAAACAAACATTTGAGGAATAAAGAAAAGAATTCGGGAGAGATCAAGCTTCTTCATCAAAAGCTAGACCAGAACTAAGAGAATATGGAATGCCTCTAGCATTTGATTAGTCTGCTTCACCCAGAGAAGGAAAAGAGGAAAGTAAGCTCATGGAATTTTTATGCACTTGCCTTAATTTGATAAAGGATGAGAGTGATGTACAAGAGCTACAAAAATTGATCAAATAGTATGAGCTAGGAAAGATATATCCTCTATTGAATAAAGAAGTACATCAACTATCCAAAAAGAGAAGGACAAATAAGGAACTACACTTGAATGCTCAAATTGGAGAGTATGATATAGACTATGTGGTCCTCGACTTAGGGTCGGAGGTCAATGTCATGACAAAGTAGACCTGGGCACTGATGGGAAAACCTAATTTGATCTATTCCCCCATCGGGCTTAGGATGGCCAATCAATAGGCTGTGAGCCCATTCAAAATTCTAGAACATGTTCCTGTGGAAATCGATGGGGTCAGAACATTTGTGGACTTCGAGGTGACTAAGATAGTCGATGAGAGCTGTCCTTACGCCGCGCTGTTAGGAATTGATTGGGATTTCAATAATTATACTGTTGTTGACTTGAAGAAAAGAAGAATGATGTTTGAAGGAGATGGCCTTAGGGTCATCAAAACTCTAGATCCTAATGAAGGTCCCAGATACACAGAGACCATCAGAGAGGAAGACCACACATATGAGCTAGAAAACATATACAAATTGACAGCCAGACAACATGATTACATTAATCCTACAGTAGATGGAAACCTAAGCTGGCAAAGTGACAACACATGTTCATCAGATTCAGAAGAAGCACTGGACAAATGGCAGAACCAAATGTATGAAGTATCTACAAGGAGATGTTCTAGATTAACTAGAGAAGTTCATTGGATCGACACAACAGTAAGTAACTTTCCCACCTTTGATGGTCTAAATCATTTAGAAGCTTTCTTGTTGGAATTTGAAGAAATTGTACCAATACAACAAATATTGTTGGCACTGAATGAGGCCTTGAAAGAAACTCCAGCAAGATCGTGGGGGACACACAAAAACAACATTACAGACTAGATATAATGTCTTACTTTGATCACAATGCGGTTTTCAGAATAGGTAGAAGGCTACAAAGTTGGGTACATAGGTCGAAGATTTCCGATGGACCATGTGCGAAGTTGCGAGGAAGCCTGGAGCAACATTCCTCAAGAGCAGTGGGTGAAAAAATTCATTAACATGCTAGACACAACCCCTATCAATTGGTATCTTCAATCATAACTACACCTCATCACTGCAGATTGGGAAGGTATGACTCAGAACTTTGTAACTACCTTTTTATTTGAAATCCAATATCCTACAGTGGATCAAGTGTTACAGATTGTAAGACAGAAAGTATTTGAGGAGGCACCTAGCCTCCCTTTGGAGTAAGAAGAGGACGAATGGAATGTGCCTCTTCATAAATTAAAGGGTTGTTACAATATCAATGTTGATGAAGACGACGATCCTAGGAAGGTGAACATCGTCGAAACATAAGGACATAGAGACATAGAAGGATCGAGAATTGAGATACCTTTCATTGGACAATCATTTAAAATCAAGAAACTCAATATTGGAACAGATAAAAGACCGAAGCTTGAAAATGTTGGAGATTATTGGGATGCTGCCACTATTGACAAGTTCACAAAGTTACTGCATGAATATCAGGAATTTTTTCCAACCAAGTTCACTGATATGAAGAGAATTAAAGGGCCCATGGGAGAGATGAAGATCCCCTTGAAGCCATATGCAAAGACAATTAAACAAAGACCCTACAGATTGAATCCTAAATATAAGGAGAAAGTGAAGATTGAATTAGAATGAATGTTGGAAGCAGGAATCATAGAACATGTTGAAGAGTCAGAGTGGATTAGCCCTATGGTGGTGCAGAATAAGAAGACTAGAGAAATCGGGATCTGTGTAGATCTTAGGAAGCCGAATGATGACTATTTTCATGAACATATACACCATTTAATGACAAAGTGTTAGATAACATGGGAGGACAGGAGCTCTACTCCTTTACCGATGGATTTTTAGGATACCATCAGATTAGGATTTCCAATTTAGATCATCATAAGGCTACATTTTCCACAAAATGGGGATCCTACCAGTATACAGTGATGTCGTTTGGATTGAAGAATGAAGAATGCGCTAGCCATATTTTCTAGGGTGGTGGTCGAAGCATTCAAGGAGTTTTTACATAAATTTATGGAAGCATATTTTGATGATTGGACTGTTTTTAGTTTGTTGAAAAATCATATTGAATGCTTAATACTAATGTCGGATAAGTGTAGGAAATGTTAGATTTCCCTGAACCTAAATAAGTGAATCTTCCTTTCACCCTTTGGAGTCTTGCTAGTCCATATTGTGTGTAAGCAGGGATTGTTGGTAATCCATCTAAGATTTCCATTATAGTTGATTTCCCCCCACCTACTTTATTCAAACAGTTGTGCACTACACTGGGACATACTGGATACTACAAGAAGTTTATTAAAGGTGATGCATAGATCACAACACCCATGGAGAAGCTTTTGAAGAAAGACTGTCAGTTTCATCGGACAAAATAATTTCAGTAGAGCTTCGACACACTAAAACAGAAAATGGTGATTGCACCTATTCTGGTTTTCCCAGATTCAAGCAAGGAATTTCATGTGCATGTTGATGCATCCTCTATCACATTAGGAGAAGTTCTATCACAACTGGGAACTAGAGACATTGACCACCCCTTATCCTTTGCTAGTAGGAAGCTATCAACCGCTGAGATTAATTACACCACCACTGAGAGAGAAGGGTTAGCCATGACGTATGCACTGCATAAGTTTTTCCACTACTTATTGGGAGGAAACTTTAAAATTTTTACTCATCACTCCATGCTAAAATACCTAGTCAACAAGGCAGTGTTGGGAGGAAGAATATGCAGATGGCTTATGTTATTTCAGGAATATGATTTTGATATCTTGGTTAAGACAGGGAGAATGAACAAAGGCCTTGACCACTTGTCGAGGTTGGAACATGGTGAGGAACCTACTAGTTTGGAGGATACACTGTCATATGCACAGTTGTTGGCCATCAGAAAGATTGATGATCACTTCATCGAGATAGTCCAGTTCCTTTCAACAGGAAAGGCACCTAGTGAATATACAATCACCCATAAGAAATAGTTGGTAGTGCACTCTGCAGACTTTTCACTTATAGCTGGAAAACTATATAAGATGGGACCTAATGGGATCTTGAGGATATGTGTTATGGAAGCAGAAAGAATACTAATTTTAGAAGAAGCTCATGAAGGGATCACAGGAGAACACTATGCTGGCAAAGCAACAACAAATAAGTTTCTAAGAGATGGCCTCTGGTGGCCTACTTTACACAGAGATGTTAAAGACTACTATAGAGCCTGTGATGTATGCCAAAGACTTGGGAAATTGTCTAGAAGAGATGGCATGCCATTAGCACCCCAACTAACCTTACAATCATTTGAGAAATGGGCCATTGATTTTGTGGGACCTATAAACCCACCAAGAAATTGCACAGGAGAAAGGTACATAATCACTGCGACATAGTACTTTACCAGATGGGTCGAAGCAAGATCACTTAAATATTGTAGTGCAACTACAATTGCATGCTTCATATTTGATGACATCATAACTAGGTTTGGATGCTCGAAGATCCCTATGAGCGATCAAGGCACACATTTTATTAATAAAACCATTGAAGCTCGGATTGAGGGATTTGTAGTTCATCATCAGAAGAGAACACACTACCATCCACAAGTGAATGAGGTAGTTGAAGCATTCAATAAGATACTGGAAACAATGTTGATGAAGATTTGCAATGTGAACAGGGATGATTGGGATTTAAGAGTACCAGCAGTACTATGGGCCTATTGAACCACTTGCAAGAATCTAACAATGCAGACCCCCTTTAAGTTGGTTTATGGTCTAGAAGCAGTTGTCCTGATGGAATATTTGGTCCCTATCATAAGAATCACGGCCTTTACATATATGGATGACACTAGCGTTCTTCAAGAGAGGATTTTGTAGTTGGTTGAGCTAGAGGAAGACTGATTCATTGCAGGATTCCATCAACAGGTGCAGAATGAAAGAGAAAAGGCCTACCATGACAGGCATATCAAGAAGAAAGCATTTAAGCAAGTAGATATGGTACTCATATATGAAAACAAATTCATGAAGCATCTAGGGAAGTTCAGAACCCATTAGCTGGGACAATATGAGGTTGTCTATGTTACGGAAGGAGGAGCTACGCAATTAAATAATTTGAATGGAGAATGGAAGGAAAGATTGGTGAATGGAAGCTGATTGAAATTGTACTATGAAAACCATCTCCCTTTCATCTCTCGATAAAATTTGAAGGAGAAAGGGTCTAAGTACCAGGTACAGTTGAAACTGAGTACCAGAAATAGAAAAGACATTTTTCACACAGTGGGGGAGGAGAGAGAAGAAAGCACAGGCTGCTCCGAGCATCATAAAGTCAAATAAAAAAAGAAGGATCAAATCTGAAGTGCCTTGGGAAGAGTCACAGGTGAGTGTTGGGGGCCTGTTGCCCTTGGTTCTGGAAGAAAGCAAAGATTAAGGAATAAAAGACGAAATGTGAACTACGTGGAAGACCAATGACTGATATTGGGTCAAAGTGAACATAAGAGTAGAAAAGACAGAGAGAACTAAAAGAAATCAATCCATTGGACAAGGAGATCGAGGACGACAGATCAGGAAGGAAGAAAGATCGTGGAAAACTCATAAAGTGGAAAAATCCATCGGTAGATGCTTCGAGAGCATCGTGAGAGAAAGAAGGAAAGACAAGTTGGCAAAGATGTGAAAATGCAGGTCAAGTTGACCTAGGGTTTTAGACACCTAGGGTTTTTTTATCTAGGGTTTTTGCACTTAGATTTTGACCTAAGGCGGTCGGTGAGATATTGTAATGTATAAATAAAGGTCAAGAGGACCTGATATGGGTTCGATGATGTGATGATGAGTGGTTGTTGTTATTACTAAGAGGGACGTATTGTGCTAAGAGAAAATTTTGTATTGTAAGATCTTAAGCTAGGTGTGAAGATCAACCCTGTAGCTGGGTGCACAGGGAAGGGAGAAAGAGAGAAGATCTGCTAGCTAAGAGAGAAGATAGGACTGCATGCTTTCACTTAATATATTATAAAGCACAATTCAGTGGATGTAGCCTGAGGGAGAGGGTGAACCATGTACATATTGTTGTTGTGTGTGATTGATGTTGTGTTCTTTATCCCTTTGATATATGGTTGTTACATTATTGTGTTAGATCTGACAGATGAATGTGCGAAGTAGGTCTAAACCAGTAACGGATATCTACATGTTGTGTTGTTGTTGTATTGGATCCACTTTACGTTTCCTATAGTTGTAGAAATCTGTGTCCTACAACCCCCTATAACTACTTCAGGTGAGACTGCATCTGCTTCGCAGGTGTTACTAAAAGGGCCAATAGTTAGGGCTTGTTGGTACGCCATTAGAGCTGAACCCTAGGTCTGCCCTTGTGCCAACAACCTATCACTATCACATCAACTTTTCACTATCACTATCACTATCACTATCACATCAACCTATCGTTGCCATTGATATACCATCATCAACCAATTATAACCAGATCCACTCACATGGATACCAAAACCATCACCAAGATGTTCATCAAAGAATGTGCTATGTCCATACACCATGTACCATATCCATCACCCATGTACCATACCATGCATCAACCATGAAACTTGTACCATATCTTGCATCAACAATGTACCAAAACCTGTACCATATCATGCATCAACCATGTACCAAACCTTTACAATATAATGCATCGACCATGTACCAAACCTGTACCATATCACGCATCAAGAGATGCACCTTATCCATATAATACATCACTCATGATATGTCTCAATCATGCTATACACCATGCACCATAGCATCAATGATGTTCCTTAACCATGTGCCTCATACATATGTCAATATCAAAAGAATGTGCCAACATCACCATGACATATACTAAACTAGATACAAAGATGGCCAATATATGTCTCTAACAATGTACCATGACATCACCAAGATTTTTCTCAACATGTACCGACATCACCAAGACATCCCTCAAGCATGTACCATAACCTCACCAAACATAACCTTCAAACATGCATATAGACATGCCTTTAAACCTGCAGTCACCCTGTTGTATCAAATCTCAGACATACATACCTTTTTGGGAATCAATGACCTAGTAAAAGCATCATTCCTCAAATATTCCTTAGCCTCACTAGACGAAGACTATCTTCATGCAGGCCTTGCATGACATACACTACATGACCCATGGTGGTGCCTCATGGGACATGATTTGTCTCACCCACAGGGGTCAACCAAACTATTGTTTATCATAAACTCTCACTCTCCTCTTCAAATCTGATATGTTCACCTTCACACTTCCTTCTTTGCCTCAGACTCTCTACCATAGACACACCAATAGATCACTTTCTCACATAGAAGATATTCAATAAACTTGTTTGTATTAATGTTGTTATGAGAGACTTATTGAAGTGTATTTATGCCTTTTTCAAATCAACTTCTTTCCTTAACTTTAGGGGAATGTTTTTCTTTCTTTTTACAATAACTTCACCCTTTAATTAATGACCTGCAACCGTTTATGGCTTCTTAACTTTTCTTTAGGGTTTCCAACTTCATGACCTCATAACTCCTCAATTGTGAGGATCTACATGGAGTACCACCTACTGTTGGAAATGACATGATGAGGACTATCCATATATGAGTGTGGTGCCTACATTTACATTTTCCTTCATGTCCTTATTCCTCAAACAAATTCAAGTCTAATGACCAAACCTCTGGGGCTTCTTGTAGACTTCTTCAAATGCACCCATCACATCTATTGACATCAATGACAACTAACTTATCAACAACCGTATCCCCTATCTCTTATCATCAAATAATCCTCCAAACATTTGGAAACATACATCCCTACTAGAATTCATGACATACAGAAATAACCAATGGTGTGGAAGGATTTGTCATCTTCATAGAAAATCCTATAGCATTTCCTATCTCCAAAAAAAACTACTCAGACCATAGAATTAGAGGCAACCCTTGTAGTCGAGCCTAGACTGGAATGATCTCTAATTTTTCAAACTTTGCATCAAAGTCAACCCTCCATTTCTTAAGAAAGCAGGTTTGAGAACCCCAACTCCATTGTGTAGAAAGGATATTTTTGGCTTCTTCTCCCGAGTTAATAATCCAGACCATCCATTCCTTCATCAAAATCATGATATTGGGATCATAGGCTAAGAGAGATGTGAAATTTTAAAAATTATATCATTTTAGAGTGCTCATTGACATACTATTACTCACAAAATTCCCCACCAATGCTATATCCTTTATTTCATGGCATTTCTCCCCATCTGAAAGAACCATGTTGGTGTCCTTCGAATTTCCTATTCCTCTTGTGGATTTCCATGCCTCACAATCATCTTCTCTCCATGGTGGAGGTAAAATTATTTACAGGGGAACAACCACTCATCAACTCACAAGAGAGGCACTAGTTGATAAACCCTCCAAATTATAATATTTATGAGTCCACCTCTTGAATTTGTATATATCTAGCATCCTTTCCTATATATTTGACCCCATCATCATGAGATCTTATGGAGCTCTTAGAACTTGAGAATTCATGATTTTATTCCTCCACATATACTGAAAATGAGTAGATAAGTCGATCCCCCTCAATGTTTGGTTTGTGCATGCACTCAAGAGCCCTCATACCACCATCATTCATTCCACCATCGGTCTGAGTCTCATCAGTTCCAGGAAGTGAATCTCTAGTCTTTTCACCCACCTACAAATTTTAAAACCCTCTTTCACAAATGATTGAGTGAGTATGTATAGGGTTTCCTCTACTTTGGAGAATAATAATTATTCCCACCAATTAGTTTGTTCTTCAGTTATGAGTAGTTCAAGTATTTGGTCAATTATTCCCTTGTAACTCCATTATAACTAATATTTTATCTTAATATAAAATACATATTGATGATGTTATGTGTGGCGTAAAGTCTCCAAACCAACAAATTGATATCAGAGTGGGTCTAGGACTAACTACCTCACAGAAGGACTTAGGTGCCCAGGGATCATGGAGTAATAAGAGATAAGCAATTTGCGATAAAGAAAGGAAATTATCATGGAGAAATAAATTCAAGAAATGATTGAACACTCAAGTGTATGAATCCCTAAGTAGTAGAAGAATCATTGCAAGAAATATATCGTCAAAGAGGAGAAATAAGGAAAGATTGATAGATCGCTATAAGAAGTGGATCAATTAAGAAAGGATTGGAAGATCATGTGCATCATCAAAAGAAAGGTTTGGGATATCAAGTATATCGAAAAAATAAAGGATCGACAGTTCACACTAGTATTGAGCAATATGTTCAAGTGTGGAGAGAGCGATAATCTGGCAAGGAGGAAACACATGTAAAATTTGCAAGAAGGGTTTTTAGACTACAAAAGAATCACATCATAAGTCAGTAAGGAGAAAAGGGAAAAAAATACGATGGTTTTCATCTGCTAGAAGAGTGTTATGAAATTAATAAAGAAAGGGTTTTAGTGTGGAGAAATATGGGTGAGTGCAATAATTTTGTGGCCGAAAAAGTGACAAGTGGGTCAGAAGGAACACACACTCACATGAACGTGTGCACGCTATTAGGAATGCACACGTGTTACTAAACATATAGGTTTGGAAGTGGTCGAACCTCCGCGAGGCTTGCGACTTAGGTTTAGTGGAAGGATTGCATGTGCATTCCTAAGAACATTTGCACATTCCTAGGAATGGGTGCATGTTCTGAAGAACATGTGTGTGTTCCTAGGAATGTGCACATGTTCCTTCTATTAATTTTTTTTAAAAGGCCGTGAGCATGATTTGTGCTCATTGTGCACAAATAACACTCACGTTTTGACTCTCATTGAGAAAATAGAGAAGATATAGATAGGAGAAACAAAGGGAGGATATTTATAATGTGTCCAAGTATGTTTGATTTATCTTATTTTTAACCCAATTTAGTCTTTTTCTCCCTAGAATCTAAATTTAAAAAAATCATAATTTTGTATTTTAATTAAAAAACCAACCTAATTTACATGCCATGGATTTTAAATTGAAACATATATAATATGATGGAATCCCTTGACAATGTAAACTATTCAAAAGAAAACCAAGAAGATCAAAACCCCAACCCACCACAACCGCTCAATGTAAACACTCAAATTGATGAGGGGTTGGTTATATTAAGAACCCTTGAGGAACAATTAAGGGAAACTAGAGAGCCTAAAAGAGTTTCCTTTGCCAATTCTTTGGACACCATTGTGAATTCCATTGCAAGTGCCCAAGGGAAATTGACCTCTATTTCTGATTATACAGAAAGAATGTATGAGTACTATAACAGTGGTTTGGACAGAAACCAAGTCAAAGAACTGGGAATTTCAAAACAACAATTATTTTCTTATTTTAGGGATCCTATAAATGGACAAGAACTACCATTGACCAAGAAATGCATATCCATTGACTAGTGCATCCATCCATAGATTATTCAAAACTAGACGGATATGTGGTATATGGTTTTTGATAAACCTCCCTGCAATAATAGGGAGATTCCCTTATATTTTATGAGAAAATTATGGGTTGAGTTTATTTTTGGTAATCATGTCAACTAATTTGACATTGTTCAATTTCAGGGGGTGGGTCGAGGGTCCACATAGGACTGAGAGAATTTCAGGCGCGACCCCGTGTTAGGTCCTCATCCCTCCAGGCAAAGGCTTGACCCCTTACCCAAAATCCTCCTGTTGCAGAGATCTTGTAAGAGGTACAACTATCCATTTCACCATTGAATCGTAGCCTGTAGTAGCTTTGTTGGACTATCTCAACAGGAGGTTCCTGCTAGTCAAATTGATAGAGGGGTTGGAGCTTCAACATGCATAGGAGAATACAATGAGGAGAGGGAAAATGGACATAGAAGTCATCCATGTGAACCTCACAGAAGCTCAATTTTGGGGAAGACATGTTATGGGCCGATAGAGCCCAGTGGACAACATAAATTCAAGGATGAGGTTAGTATATTAACCCTATCTATGCTCTTCATCATTATATATTTATTTTTTATTTTTTGTATTTATATCGATATTTTAATGTATGTTGTTTTTAGTTGTTATGTCTAGGAAGTAGACCCTCTACGCCGATGGATGCATCAGTTCCTAGCGCCACCAATGATGCAACAATAGAGGCATCCTATTCATTGGGTGCACCCCACACACATGTATGTATCACATTTGATAAATTCACCATAGTCATTTCTTTATTTTATGGCATCCTCAAATTTTTAATGTTCTTATGTTTCTACAGGATTTGGGACTAGGAGATGGCAGGGAATGCCCATCTGGGATGCACAAGTCACATGCGTCACAAGTATCAATGTATATTTAAATATCATATAATTCTCATTTTTTTTGTGTTTATGTTTTTTAATTTTACTATTTGGTACTAATAGTTCAATTTTATTAATATGTATGCAGGCTACAGATATATTTTCTAGCTATAGTACTATTTCACTCCCTGGGAACCTGGGCATTTCTTTTGGGTTACCTTTCTCTATGCCCAGGGAGTTGCAATAACTTGTACAGCCCATGACGGTCCATCTCATCCCACCCTCAACATCTATCTTATTGCATGCATCCTCAATGGATTCACATGCAGGGCACCCATCTACACCACTTGTATGACACCCACCCCCACCACAATTTCCATCAGCCCCATCAACTGAGACTACAATAGTTGAGGTTGTCTATGAGTAGGTTGTACAACCTAGTGCTCCATCTTCGAGTGAATCTCCATCGAGCCCTGAGATATTCACGGTGAGATAATGCATTAATGATAATTCTTATGTTTCATGAATTTGTTTTTACACATATTTTTTTAATTTTCTTGACTTGATCCTTGTAACTGATGCAAGGTGGAATCACAGAGAGATTGGATTCACAAAGGAGGGTAACACCCTCATGAATGATAGCAACGTATTTGGTGAGTTGTCTTAGGTTAAATTACAAAGTATGTATACTAATTCATTGAGGAAAATGACTTATAACACTGTTTATTCTTTATGTAGTCTCCATAATGTCAAAGAATGCCCAGGACTAGAACCTCTCGAGGTGCCTCCTAAAGAAAGAGAAGAAAGATAAATTTCCATGATGCTCCTGAGGTTGGCGAGGGTGGAAGTGGTTAACGATTGACCAACTATTGCCATTTTGTATCTAGGCCACCATATGGATGTTTTTTATGTTAGGGCACTTGTTGTCGCTTTGTATATTGGTCATGAGTTTCCATTTTGTAAACAATGTACAATTTAGGAAATGTTGAATATATATCTATATATTCATATTCATATATATATATATATATATATATATATATATATATATATATATATATATATATATATATATATATACATTTCATGGCACATTTTTTTATGAATTTCATTGTTTCTACATTTTATGTTGATGAATATATGAATTTCAAAGTGCTTGAATTCCAAAGTATATGAATCTTATGTCTATTAATCCCTTAATTTTTTTCTAAATTGATTATAAATACTTTCATTACGCATTAAGGAATATCTTATGGTCGAAAAGATTTCTAAGTGTTAAATCCATAAGAAAATAATGGTTCTCAAGTAGCATTGCTTGCTAATCAACCATGTATCTCTACATCATCGATAGATCATTATTTTTGAATTATTTTCATGAATGTTGTGGATATCCATATTCTAACTCATAACCAACAATATGGACTACCTCTTGAATTATATCCATCTAAATACAAGGACAATCCACACCCAAATAGCGGCCACTTGAAAATATTGTGACCTAAAAAATGGCATATTACAATAATTTATTATAGAAATAAATTATCTCATTTATCTTCTACATAATTGTAAATCACTTAACAATATCAACTCAATGTTATCTCAAATTAACCTCCATAACTAGTACTACAATTACTCAATTACGAAGATGACATAAGCTAAAATTAAATTATGCAAGTACACAACAC
>ML778931.1:1393207-1448514 GCA_009831015.1 Picea engelmannii | reverse complement strand
AGATATAGACACTTATGCACTTCTAATCAATGGTTAAGACCAAAAGTAATGTAAAATATCATGCAAAACAAATTAAACGTGTAGTAATGAGAAAGGGCGTTATGTACCTTGGAATGATCAAGTGGAATGATAATATAAGTCTAAATATAGGTGATGAAGGGTATAATCATGGCAAAAAAATATGGGCAAAAAGGGTACAATATATGGTCCTAACATATACCATTTGAACATAAATACCATTATCATCTATGCATAGAAAAGCAAGGCATTTGAATCTAAGTCTTTAACACCGGAGTGAAAGACAATCGATTCAGCTCCTGGATGACTGCTCAGGAAAATACTAATAACTTCAAAAGATAAGAGAACAAGAGATAAAAACACACTTTTTATTTATATTAGAAACTCGCTCTAAAACCCGATGCCTACAAAGAGGAAATAACTATGTATATAGAGAGTTTTTCCCGGAAACAGGTTTGGCATGGACTAGACACAGAGTGGAGATTCGATTTCCCAAATCCACAAAAGAGGCGTACAATAATCATCAAAGTTAAGATACAGTGTGGAGATTATTTTAGGAGGGAACCCACTAAAGCCTCATACAAAGATAAAAGTAGAAACGACAATATTCCTTCATGAGGAAGGAGCTAAAAGGAAAAGTACAAATGTCGAAAGTAAGATTCTTTTTACAAAGTAATAGACCAAGCCATGTGAAGGCCATGTGAAGGCCATGTGAAGTATCAGCTCCATTTAGAATCATGACTATAATGGCTTAGTGGAGAATAGACTTCATTGCCGTTATCATAGATGTCATTAGCATCACCTGGTATGGGTGGTACAATGCCTGGAACCAAATCATGCATCCAAATGGGTTCATCTTCTCGAAAACAGGCGGAGAATGGTGAGTGTTGCATGAAGGAATCTTGGAGAAGAGATGGTAGATAAAATTCTCCGTAGAAATCATATGACGAAAAGAAAGTGAACTGGTGGTCACTTGTAAAACCCCAATTATAAAAAACACCTTATACAAAATATTGAAGTGAAGTGTATCATAATTTAAGGCTTCTTCCGCCATTTCGGTCTACAAAACTGATAAAAATAGCTGAGGAGTAGCATGCCTTAGGGCAGAAACTCTTGGTATATATTGCTGAAGAAGTAAATTGAACTAGGGGCTCCATAATCTGAATGGACTCTAGATATCTTTGCAATACATGATGATACTTATAGTTTTGTAGGACTTAGCAAACTGATCGACTGCAAAATAATCTATCCATCATAGATCTAGATCAAATATATATGCATATTGCATGATATGGTGAGGTGAATGATTATGCCCAAAGAGAGTCCTATCATTGTTAACCCTTTGCCAAGTATAGTTATAGCTAGTTCTTCCAACCCAAGAATTGGTCCATCTATGAAGAATGTTCTACTGGAGTTCTGGTGTTAGGGTGTCTAGAAGTTGTGAAAAACATTCCCAACATAGCTGAAGTGAACAATTTGAACCTACATTAATGGGGTAGGTGGAAGAAGAGGTCTTGGAGCTTGATCCTTGATAACAAAACATTTTTAAATCTTTGCAGGATCCTTCTCTAGAAAGCATATCTGCCAAATAATTCTCGGCCCCAGATTTGTAGATGATGTCAAAATCAAAACCATATAACCATAAATCCCATCTGATAACTCAAGAATTTCCTTGATCAAGCAACCGGTTGTTATGCAGCATACCTTTCATGTGCTTGAGGTTTTTTTTTACTATAAATCTTACACTTTTTAGGAACAATCTGAATCTTTTGATTCCCTTTTTAACTACCAAGATCTCTTTGTGAGAAGATGGATATTTTGAATCAGTAGGATTGAATGCACTTGATGCATAAGCACATAATTCATCCCTATGAGAGTGTTTCTGAAGTAAAACGACTGCCCAAAAGTCATTAGAAGCATCTGTTTCGAAAATAAAAGGAAGATTCATGTTAGGCAATTGCAGAGGTGGTAGATTTTGAATCTTCTCCTTGATTCTTCTGATAGCTGTGGTCATTGAAATTACCCAGCTGGATTCTGGATTAACACGTTGTTGGAGTAATTTTGTGTCTTTATCCTGGTGTTCATAAAACTGTCTGATATAGTTCAAACACCCAAGAAAACGCTGAACTTGTTTTATGTCAGGCAGAATATCAGGAATTTGAAGTAGAGCCTTTAATACATGAGGTTGTAGCTGGATAGCTCCTTTGGATATATACAGTCCTAGATACTCAATATTAGTTTGACATATTAAAAATTTGTCTGGTGACTTGGAGAGTACCAAACCATGCTTAAAACAAAAGAACGGAATTCATCAAAATGTTTTTTTCTGTTCATTAACATCTTGGCTAAAAATAAGTAAATCATCAAAATAGACAAGAACAAAATTTAAATGTTTGAAGATATTCTCCATATGCTTTTGGAACTCTGAAGGTGCATTAGTAAAACCGAATGGCATGAATGTCCATTGATATTTCCCCTGTGGAACCACAAAAGTAGTCTTGTACCTGTCTTTAGTAAAAATTCCTAGTTGCCAGAAACCACTCTTGAGGTCAAACTTGCTAAAAACATTTGCATGGGTAAGTTTACTAAATAAAATCTCTTTATGTGGAAATGGATATATCAGAGCTAATAAGGCACTATTAAGTTCCTTATAGTTAATAAACAGTCTTTTCTTACCTCTATTTTTTTCAGAATGCTTGTTGACATAAAATGTCAGACAAGCCCATGGACTCATGCAGGGTTCAATAAGATGTTTGTCAAGTAGATGTTGGATTTATTCTTGACACAGATATTTCTCTGAAGGACTCGTGTTATTGGCAGATGCCTTATGTGGAGTTTCCTTAAACCCTTCCCTGTAGGGGAGAGAAAAAAATACTTCTCTCTTGTCCAAAATGCATTAGGAAAGTCTAATGTGCATTCATCTTTTAGTTTCTGGACAATGTCTTTGAGAATTTGTTGTCTATGGATATCAACATGTCTGACAATCTTCTGAATCTTTGTCAGATCTTGGAGAGTTTCTTCAATAGTATATGGGGTATCAGGAGAGATATGTATAACATAGTTGGTTTTCATAGGAAGCTTAACGTGTTGTTGGTGAACTATTAAACATAAAGAATCAGTATTTACAATTAGAGGCATGTGTATTTTGAAAAAATATTTCCCCAAAAGAATATCAGCACCTGTATCCAAATTATAAAAAGTAACATATGTTATTATCCCATCTAGGATAAGTGGAAAATTAGGAGAGAAATGTTGAATGGAGATAAGTTCTTTATTGACTGCTTGAAACTGTATTTGAGTTGGCTGCCAATAATAGGATGGGATGGCCTTGTATTTGAAGCAACTACTCATGGCTCTTGTATCAACTTGGGCATCTAAAGAATAAGTTTTGTAACCAAAAACTTTAATGCCAATAGTTAAGACCATGCAGTCTCCAATGAGGCTTATGTCAAGAGCAGGGAGAGAAGAATTCTCAGTTTCTTCAGGTGGAAGCAGTTTAGGAAAAATCTCTTGTTGACTTGATTCTGCTTGAGCAATAGTGAGAGAAATAAACCAAGAATTTAGATGATCCAATTTTGTTATAGATGATTGGATATGGTTGGCTAGGGTTTTCATCTAATATCTTTTAAGGTGGAGATCATTTTCAACTTGTCAAATTTCAATAAGGATTTCAGGTTCAGTCTGTTTTGTTGGTCGAGACAGAATACTAGCATACTCTGGTTTGGACCATTCTTCATGAGGGATTTCATTCTCTTCATCTGTAAATTGTATACTCTGAACATGAGGCAATTGTCTAACTAGATCATCAATCTTTGATTGGAGCCTATTTTTTAAACGGAAGGTGCTAGATGCTAGATTATCCTTTTTCTTTTGGAGATCATGAATCTGTTGTTGTATGGAACCGTGAGAAGAGAACATGAAACAATGACTCAAATATGAACATTCATCATCATAAGTAGAATGAATATTCAAATTATTGAACTGTAACTCATCAATATTATTTGATTCTAAGTCAGAACTGTACACAAAAAATTGTTCATTGTCGGAACAGGAAGAATCTGTTAGATCCCAATCAACAGGATTCTGATTAGTAGAAAATATTTTTGTTATCTTTACATGAGATCTATTTTCTTTATTGGGACATTTGTTGGCCCAATGATCCTTGCTATTGCAAATATAGCAAGCTATGGTTTTTCTTGGAAATTGTCTTCTCCTAAAGACATATTTATCTTTTTTCTTAGGAGACCTACCATGTTGTCTTTTATACGGCTTTTTATCTAGTTTGTTCCAATTATAAGATTTTCTATTTGCAAACTTATTAGGTTTGGAACAATGGAATTCTTGTTTCTTTGAGTTATTTTTTGTAATTACTTGGAAACATCCATAATTATATGTTTCTCTGAAAGTATAACAGATAGTTAGATTAAAATTGAACTACTTTTTCATATTTTTCTTTGTTCGTCAAAAGATACATTCCTGTTGGAGTGTAGTAAGTATCTACTAGTGCAAAGAAGCAAAAGACAAGGATTCCAATTAGATCTTGTTTATGGCCAGATATTTGCTGACTAACTCAGGAACTTTTTCTGGCATTCAAGCAATATAGTTCTTTAAGTAGGCAATATTCTAATGATCTGCTATTTTGTACAACATGGTTTGCATTGTACAGTAGTAGTCATGGAGAAGATCTAGATTGCATAATATTTGGCTCATGAAGAGTTGTGCATGGTGCTCTGCATCAGGTGGAGCAACACCTAGAAATTCGTTTACTAAAGAAGTAAACATAGTGCTTAAAGGATTTGCATCATTCATTATTTCTTCTTTATTTTCTTGGGAAATATTTTCCCACCATAATTTTGCAACCCCTATAAAAGACCATGAGATTTGGGTTACAATATCTGTCCAAATGGCTTTTGTTTCAGCTCCTTTTTGGAGTGCCCATGTGACATCCCCAAAAATAAATTATTATTTGAAATTTAAATTTGTTGGAAAATTATTCCGTTTTTAGTAAATTCGAATATGGAAAATTTTTTCCATATATGGCAATTCCGAATTTCAAATTTAATAATTGTCATTAATTATTATGACTATTGGGTAGAGATTTGACTTCACCCAACTAACTATTTGACCATGATACTTGTATGGAAACAGAATATTTTATATTGATTGAAGGAGGACAAATGGAACATCCATGTTAAAATCAACTGGCCATGACTCCATGAGTGGGGAACATGTTGGAAGTACCTCTTGGTTGATTGTTACAAGTGGAAAATCAAAGATTTGGCCATTGATAGCCCCTAAAAATCAGGGATTTAGAAAGCTGCGAAAATTTCCAAGGGAGGGAAAAGACCTATGCAAACAAGACTCTATGGATAAGTAGCATATGTGAGGAGGCAAGACGTTGCCAAGTATGCTGGGGAAAAGAGACTATTTATTCTTCCTTGTTGTTATGAACACTACTGAGTGAGTGTGAGGTAGGAGGAATCAGTTGGAATTGAAGGACATTGTTGAAGAGGAGATTTCAAGTTCTCCCTCATGGACTCATGGTCAGGCTAGGGGGTGAATCAGGCAAGTAGATTGGCTGCCCTGTTCTATGGCTAGGAGGAACGTGGTTGTTCCCTTTGGCTCCCCACAAATTGATTCAGATATGTCACTCTACCTTCTCTGGTTAAATGTTATTTTCTGCAAATTTGTTTACTTCTATGAATGAACATCTGGTCGAATGTTGTGGTGAGGGAATACCTACCAAATACTTCCTATTCATTATCTAGAAATGGAACTTGTTTTATTGGGACGTGGTACTGGGTAAATACTAAATTCATTGAATGTATTAACTAGTAAGACGAGTTCTGTAGAGATTACTACTGTCATACTAGTATAAACTATAGGCTACATCTCACTGTTAATTAATTCTGTTCAGTAGAAATTAAATTATTTGCATGAGGTGATTGAAGTCAAGTGAACCAATATCTATGACAAATTATATTTCTTGTATGTAATTATAGTATAAAATGAGTCTCCACTAATGAACATACAAGTTCATATTCAAAGTAAATATACCCTGTATCATTGAGATTATTTTTGATATGCATATAGAACCCGTACATGTATATTACGAAAATATATACATTATATAATGGGAGTCCTATATAAGAGGTGAAATGAGGCTGAAGTGAACTAGATACAATAGAGTAAGGGAACTATATATATACAAACTTATACGTATGAAAAAAAAATCTGCAAATTTCCAAGACCAAATTACAGGAAAATTGGAATATATATATATATATATATATATATATATATATATATATATATATCAGTAAGGTATTAGTATTGAATTAATAATGGTCCTTTTGATTAAAGATTACACTTATGGTATAACAACAAGATTCTGTTTGGGAACAATACTATTTATTTTGATGTTTAGACTGATAAAACACGTGAGTAATAACTGTAGTAGGAACATAATGTAAATATCAAATTGCATAGTGAAGCCACTATGTATTATGATCTGGTATAAAGAAACAAAGTAATTACATAGAAAACAAATATGAATTCTGGAAGTCTTCGATCTATTCATACACGAACAAATGTATTTTCTTTATTATTACCAAACGGAATAGCAAGAACCCCAAATCAGATGGAATCCTACAAAAATAGGATTTCCATGAAATATTCCTATAACCAGTAATAAGAAGGATTCTGGAAATTAACTAGAACAACTCAGGAAACAAATTCAAATTCTGCAATATAGACCAGTTTTTTTAAATATAAAGGAAACTGATAATCATAGAAAATGACAGTTTAGAACTCGTTATTTTCGTAAACATCCACAACTGAATAACCCCAATATATGATGATTGTAATACTTAAAAGGAACGGTTTTTTAGGTATTACAAAAATAAATCCATGACATAACATAGGTGGATTTCGACTTCACATGGAAACAGGAGAAGGATTGGTTGGGAAATAAATTCTTTTAAAATTTTATCACAAATCCAATTAGGTGCAAGCCTTGCGTTCTTTTCTGAGCACCAAAATATTAACATAAATTAGGGTGTACCCTTAACCAACCAATACATAATTAGGATGAAAAGTATTTATAGTACTAAGGACGGGACATAGCCTTAACCCTCGGTACTAGTAAAACTTGGAAAGGTGTAAGAGAAGGGTATTGTGCATGGAACCAGAATACCTTTCGCGCGAACGATAGGGACCGGCCTCCATAATCTTGTGGATATTAACCCTCTACAAAGACAGATTCATCATTAGTAAAAAAGAATGAGATTAAAATTAACAAGAAAAACTACAACAGAACCGGAAACAAGGCAACGAAATTTTCAAATTGATACTTAACTCATGGCTGGAATCTGGAGCCCTACTCTGTTCACATTTCTGGTTGAGTAATCACCCCAAGCCAATGTAAGATGGACCAGGTACTCCTGATGGGTACCTCACACCAACGGGATCCCACCATTAGCGTGATATCAAAACCATAAACCTTTTTCTCATAGAAAGAAGATTCAACATAACTATTTATTCAACATATAAACTGTACATACAGGTTATGCATGTAGACCGAAGACAAGGTGAAACATGTTTAGACTGTAACTAAGTGTTTAATACATCCAGGATTAACTACGTGAGGTACCTTCATCCAGCCGTAACTACAGAGGTAACCTAATAGTGAACCTAAAGGACTCACATTAACTGCAGAACCCCGATAATGGCAAGAATCCCCTTTCGAGCCCAATCGTTATGCCGAATTATTTTTTTGTTAAATAAAGTTTTGAAAACCACAGGGTTCTTTACGTAAGGGTACCGAGTGGGATGTAAGGGCCTTCGTGGACAGTTTATATACATGAAACCTCATAGAATCGTCTTCTGAAAGTCGAGAAAACCAAAAATCCACATTATTTATTGATGTATACACAGGAAGAGTTTCCTCCCAAGTAAAGTCTCACATAGTCACTTGAAATTTATTACTAGGCTTCGAGTTCACCACTAAAGGGTCAGGAGGGAAAAACACAGTGTTGAGAAGTTACAGAACCCTAGGCCTGGAGCCACATAGGATTGCGGTGGAACACCGAGACCTTCAAATGGACTGAGAAAGATTATGACCACGTGTCGCCACTTCCTCAGGAGGAGGAAGCCAAGAATCACTAGAAATAACGTTAAAGGAAAACCTTAACTCAAAGATGCATAAGAGGAGATAAAGAACCTCACTTTTTCTAAAAACGACCACTGTCTCAAGTTAAAATCCTTACCAGGAAAGACGGACTATGCTGCCTACCACCAAGAAGTGACCCAAGACGCCAGCCCTGCTTGTTGAAGACAGTGATACATAGAACCAGATGGAGGGCCTCACAATGACAAAGGAGAGTTTGGATAACCCTAAAGGATCCTTACTAGGATAAGTTATTGCCAAAGGTACAGGGGATGGTTGGGCCATGTGGTGGAGGGGCCAAGTGGCACGAGGAGGGATCAAAATGGACCGTCGAAACTTGAACCACAGGACCTCCTTTAATGACCAAATGCAGATATTTAACTCTCATTGACATTTTACCTTCCCTCCCATGTGACACATAAATTGTGCGGTTCACCTAACTCGTTTGTGACATGACTAGTTAGGCTGCATTCTCTTAACTACTGACTTGCAGTTTTAATCTCTTATTTCAGTAAGAATATAGTTGGGATCTCGTTACCCGAATGTCGATATAAAAGGGATGAGGTTACCCCTTGATTGATCACTCTTAGTTGTTAAAAGAACCCTATCATTTCACCTAGATATACGATAATACTAAACGCTAGTGGTGTATAGTTCGCACCCCTTGATTTTTATGCCAAGTAAATACATTATTTTAAATATTATAAAGTTTAGTGATGTGTGCACGAACACAGAAACTTCATGTCTAGGGAAAGGATAGGATTGTAGGTTCTAAGCCTAAAACTATTCAGATACTTTTTATGATTAGAGATGAAAAGGTTGAAACCTTAGATAAATTCTAGAGCCTATATTGAACTACAAAACTAATATCAAAGGGTTATCGCATAAAGAGAAGAATTTAAGTTACCTCGCAAATTTTTTTTTTATTTTGCCAATTTTGAGGTATATTACATATGGTATGAGAGAAAAATTTACAACACTGGGAATGAAAAGGTGATCTGAAAATAGAAGGATGACATTTTATGTTATGCAAGAACCCTCTACTTCATTAAAATAAACTTTATAGGACCTTTCTTCATGTGTTAAAATATGCAAGATGAATTATGTGCCAAGTTTATGCTTCTACTTTTAAATGTTCATGTGTGAGGAAATGTTCTTTTAAATGGTTAAATATGTACTTTAAATAAATACGCAACAACATAAGTTGCAGCAAATAAACCATCAAACTCACAACAATAACAACATGATAAAGGAGTTCACCCCTCTCCGGGCTACATCTCCTTGAGCCTCCATAAATGGACTTGGCTCTTTGGGATTAATTTGTCAAATATTTTTTTACAAGATGCTGCTCAACTCCAATGGAAATTATGACTGTACCATTGGGATCAGAATACATAAAAACCCCAAAAATGACTAATAAAACTCTAAAAATGGATTATGGCTCATCCGGGCATGACCTCTTCTACATGTGGCCTTAAACTTCCCTGAGCTTGTCTTTGGAAAAAACACCTGTAAAAATCCTCAAAAGCCACTGAAACCTATCCCAATGTGTTTAGAGCATAATAATTAGCCAAAAATGACTATTCAGTCACAAAAAACGAACTTGGACTCACCAAAACATGACCTCAATCAATGAGGGCTTCAAGCTCCCTAGAGCTTCCTAAAACTTCAATGGTTAAAAACCTGCAAAATAAGTCTTCAAATGGCTATGAAAACAGTGCCAATGGATTCATAACGTCCAAAAACCCTTGGTTAGGCTTTTACAGCACCTCATTCGGCCAAAAAATGAAGAACATAGGCCTCCTACCATTCTCTTCCTTCAAGCTTACTGTCTCTGGTTCACCAAAACGCACCTCCTTATGTTCAACCAAGAACACGCACATTTTTTGTGCTTAAACCTAGCACCGGGTGCAACCGCATAATGGTTCAAACTGTAGGACGGTTATGGGCGCACCAGCCCCTAACCGCCAAAGCCTTGGGCATATTGGTAAGCACCCGAAACCATGGGCTAACCAATTTAAAAAACCAAATTTCCCCCGTGCGCATTTGAAATGGTGGTCACATGGTAATACACATAAAATCGGGGGATAACTCTGTTGTAATACCAAAACCAAAATCCATGCACGCTTTTCCATGGTCATATGATAATGCATGTGATCAGGGCTAACCGTTGAAAGGTTCACACCAAAACTCTGTGTATAAATCAGTGGTCATATATATAAATGCATGCGACTGGGGTTGGGGCTAAGCCCCAGCCCGGACACACCCCATATCACATTTTAATACAATTCAAATGTAATTAAAACCATAGACTTTACAAGGACCACCGTGTGGGCTAGTGGTAGCCCACACACTACCAAGTGCTGCCAAAAGGGGGAGGTCTGGGGTTCGATCCCCACGAACTCCATTAATTTTTGAACCAATAACCAATTCAACAATGGGGTGCCATGTGGCAGCCCATGACTGGGCCATGTGGCACCAAAACATTTGCCAAAATAATCCCACGTGTCGTCAAATGATTCATCCACATCTGCTAATGAGTGAAGGCCACGTCATCATCTGCCACCTGAACATACGACCTCTTCCACGTCAACATACGATCATGCCACGTCAGCATCCGTACGGACTGTATGGACTGCACAGTCATCGTCCCTTTTTTTTCCCTATTTGACGATTTGAACAGATCGTGATATATCTCACTCTCGATGCCTGTTTGAACCCAAACGAGTTGTGTTGGGTTCGTGATGACGAGGGATACGCTCTTGTTTGTTTTGAGGCAATTCTAAGAACTTTGATTTTTGAGCTAAAATTTGACCCCTGGTCCAAATTTTGATCAACAGGGCCACCTTATTTGTTTAGTATATATATCCTGATTTATGTAAAACTAATGAACCTTATGGTTACAAATAGAAATCCCTTTCTGCTTTGTGCTAATTATGGCAGCTCGGGATGAAGCAAAAATAAGGATGGAAGGAAATCCGCAGCAAGGACCTCTTGGAGATCCAAGATAGAACAATGATGGAAGCTCACCCATGGAGGTGTTGGAAATAATGAGGAATCTTATTGTAGAATTGTAGATTTTCAAAGCCGACAATGAAAAATTGAAGAAAGCACAGCAGGAACAACAAAAGATAAATGAAGTCCTACTGCGTAGTATAGTGACCAAGAAAATCCCAAAGGATGATAACCAGGATGGAGAGGTCAACAAAAGGGCCTCCAAGAACTCTGGACTAGAAATAGGAAAATGAGACAGTTTGTCTGAAGGAACACCTTCAGCTGAAGACAAAACTAAATCAGATAGAAAAAGAAAACAAGTAGACCACCTTGAAGGAGAATTTAAAAAGATTAAACCAACTACCTTTGATGGAGAATCTAGGACAGGAGAAGAAGCAGAGGCATGGTTGTTGGACATCAAAAAATACTTCTAGATCTACAACTATTCTAGAAACATGAAGGTTAGAATGGCCATCTACAATCTGAAAGGGAAGGCCAGTATTTGGTGGCAAGACCTGAAATTGGCCAAGGGCCTAAAGGAGAAACATTTGGAATGGTCTGACTTTAAGAAGTATTTCAAGAAACAATACCTTTCTGAAAGCTATTATGAAAGGAAGACAAAAGAATTTTATGAACTATGAATTGTACAGATGACGATGGAGGACCTTGTAAATAAATTTCTAGAACTACTAAGGTTTGTGTCGTACATCCGGGAGGATAAGGTAAAAATCCAGCGATTCTTAAGTTGTTTACCACAGTCCTACAGGGACAAAATTGAGTTTGACAACCCCAAATCCTTGAGTGAAGTATTCAAGAAAGCACGAATGTGCTACGACCAATATAAACAACGGATAGAGTTTCCCAAAGCCTGGAAGGATAAGAAACAAAAACGAATGAACCAATGGAAGAAGGGATACCAACCACCTCCTTATCGAAATGCAGCAAAAAGTTTTCCAAGAAAGGATTTTCACTCCAATCATCCGAATATGCAAGGCAGTGGTAAACCGATAACCTGGGAACGTAGAAGTTTGGGGACAGTGCTCGTGAGCCATTAAAGTGTTGGGAATGTGGAGAGCCTCATCTAAGGAGGAACTGTCCACATTTAATTTCAGCAAATAGAACTTTTGCTCATAATTTGCAAGAAGCCTTGACAGTGGGAGATGTGAGAAAAAGCCTGCATCGAATAAATGAGGCCATAGATGGTTGACAAGCTGACCACCAATCCTCGGTGGTAGAAATCGAAGGTAAAATCGATAACACTCAAATATTTGGTTTAATTGACCCTAGAGCTACGTTAATTTATATTACTCCTAATGTAGTAGAGTCAAATAAGCTTAAGAAATGGAAGAACGAAAAATCATGGCTTGTACAACTAGCAACAGGTACTAAAAGGAAAGTAGTTGACTTTATTTCAGATTTTGAATTCAGCTTAGATGGTCAAAATATAAGGACCAATATGAACGTCCTACCACTAGGATCTTACGATATGATTATCAGGATAGATTGGTTGGAACAACACAAAGAGGTACTAGATTGTTATACAAAGATACTTAGCTATAAAGACAATTTTGGCATTGTTAGAACAACGCAAGGTATACCAAAACTTGTATCATTCAGAAAAGTTTCAGTGATGCAACTCAAGAAATGTATGAGAAAGGGATGTCAAGTTTATGCCATCCAAGTAATGAATATGCTAGAAAAATAAGATAAGACAAAGTTAGAAGACTTTGTTGTCATATGTGAATTCAGAGACGTGTTTGTGAATGAGATACTAGAATTACCTTCTAGAAGGGAAATAGACTCCTCCATAGACCTGCTACCAGGTTCAACCCCTATCTCAAAAGAACCTTACCGAATGAGTCTACCAGAAATGACAAAATTAAAAATACAATTACAGGAATTGTTGGACAAAGAGTATATTTGACCGAGTGTTTCACCATGGGGGGACCAGTCCTCTTTGTGAAAAAGAAAGACAGTACTCTAAGACTATATATCGATTATAGACAACTAAACAAAATGACTATTAAGAAAAAATACCCCTTACCAAGGATAAATGATCTGTTCGATCAAGTAGGTGGGGCCAAGATCTTTTCAAAGTTGGATTTATGATCCGGTTATCATCAAGTTAGGATAAAAGATGAGGAAAAAAGAAAAACAACTTTTTGGACAAGATACGAACACTATGAGTACGTAGTCATACCTTTCAGACTCACTAACATACCAGCCACGTTTATGTTCCTGATGAACAGTATTTTCAGTTAGTACTTAGACAAGTTCGTGGTAGTATTTATCAACAATATTCTGGTCTATTCAAAAATGGAAGAAGAACATGATGAACACTTAAGTATAGTTTTGCAAATGTTGAGGAAACACAAACTGTACGCCAAATTTGACAAGTGTGACTTTTATCAAAAAGAAATACAATATCTAGGACATGTAATTTCAGCAAAAGGCATTGCCATAGACCTGGAGAAGATAAAATCCATTATGGAATGGTCGGTACCTAAGGATGTAGCAGATATCCGGTCATTCATGGGAATCACCGGATATTACTGCAAATTTATAGAAGGATTTTCCAATATAGCATACCCTATCACGTCATTACAAAAGAAAGAGACCAAGTATAACTGGTCAAAGAAGTGTCAAGATAGTTTTAACAAACTGAAGGAATTATTGACAACCACACCCATATTGAAGATAGCAGACCCAGATCAAGACTTCACCGTATGTGTTGATGCAAGTAAAGAAGGACAAGGTGGTGTCTTAACTCAGGAAGGACACGTCATTTGTTATGAGTCCCAGAAATTAAATTAACACGAGTGAAATTATGTCACTCGTGAATTAGAATTAGCAGCAATAATACATGCCTTAGAAATGTGGCGACACTACATAATGGGCAGAAAATTTTTACTATTGACGGATAATAGTAGGGTGAAATATTTGCTTAGCCAACTAGATCTTAATGCAAGACAAGCAATATGGCTAGCCTTCTTGAGCGAATTCGACTTCGAGGTCAGACATATAAAGGGCAAGGAAAATAAATTAGTAGGTGCTTTAAGCAAAAGATTCCATGGGTTATTTGAGATAAATATCAGTGGGGCAGAAAGTGATTTGGAACAAAGAATAAGGATGGTGGGTATCAACAATGGGAATTACACTAAGATGATGGCATGATTACAAAATAGTATCGCAAACTCAGATAAACCAGATCTAAGTATCGACAAGAAGGGACTATTACGATTTAAAAACAGACTTTACATACCAAATTCAACAGAGTTAAAATTAACAGTTTTGGACAAAGTGCACAAGAAACCGTATTCTGGGCACCCAAGTTACCAGAAAGCAATAAAAGCACTTAGAAAACCATTTTACTGGCCTAATATGAAGGGAGAAATAACAGAGTACGTGGCTAGGTGCCAAGATTGTCCACAGGTTAAGGCCAAGCACCAGCACCCAGCCGGCCTATTACAACCATTACCAGTACCAAAATGGAACTGGGAGACCATATTGCTAGACTTTATAATAGGTTTGCCTAAAAATCAGAAACATAATGATTCTATCATGGTTGTAATCAATAAAATCAGTAAGTATGCACACTTTATTCCTATAAAGTTGACTTTTAAAGCTATAAACATTGCTGAAACATTCATGAAAGAAATTTTTAGACTGCATGGTATTCCTAAAATGGTGATTTCAGATAGAGACATAAAATTCACATCCGCTTTTTGGAAGGAATTGTTTGCAGGGATAAATACTAATTTGAATTTTAGTATGAGTTATAATCCATAAACAGATGGACAGACCGAAAGGACAAACCAAATCATAGAGGATATGCTCTGCATGTACGTAAGAACAAAACTGAACAAGTGGGAGGACTATCTACACTTGGTAGAATTTGCATATAACAATGGACACCAAACTTCAGCTAAGTTGAGCCCTTTCAAAATACTATATGATAGAAAGTGTACGACTCCAATTAGCTGGGATAACTTGAATGACAGACTCATGGTTGGACTAGAGATGCTCCAAGAAATGGATAACATGGTAAGAAAGGTACAACAGAACTTGAAAGAATCACAGGACAGACAGAAGAGCTATGCAAATCAGAAAATAAGACACTTGGAATTTCAAGTGGGAGACCATGTTTATTTGAAGGTCAAAGCCCAAAAAATCTCGTTGAATTTAGGGAATTGTGCCAAGTTGGCACCCAGGTTTTGTGGTCCCTTCAAGATACTAGCTCGAATTGGACCCGTAGCATACCAACTTGCACTTCCATCTAATCTAAGAATTCATAATGTATTTCATGTTTTCTTGTTAAAAAAAATATATTCACGACCCTACTCATATGATTGATTGGAACTAGGTGCAGGTGGAAACCAAAGGCGAGTTCCAGGTGGAACCCCTGCATATTCTAGACTAGAGAGAAATAGCACTTCGGAACAAATCCATCACTCAAGTAAAGGTGCATTGCAAGCACTTTAGTCCTGAGGAGGCCGCTTGGGAGTTGGAGGGAGATTTGCAGAAATCTCATCCAATCCTATTCCCAGAAAGGAATGAACACTGAGGATAGTGTTTTATTGAAGGGGGATAGGATGTGACATCCCAAAACATAAAGTATTTTTTGAAATTTAAATCTGTTGGAAAATTATTTTGTTTTTAGTAAATTCGAATTTGGAAAATTTTTGCCATATATGGCAATTACAAATTTCGAATTTAATAATTGTAATTAATTATTATGACTGTTGGGCATCTATCTTATTTGACCCAACTAACTATTTGACCATGACACTTGTATGGAAGCAAAATAATTTATATTGATTGCAGGAGGAAAAATGGAACAATCATGTTAAAATCAGCTGACCATGACTCCATGAGTGGGGAACATGTTGGAACTACCTCTGGGCTGATTGTTACAAGTGGAAAATAAGATATTTGGCCATTGCAGCCCCCAAAAATTAGAGTTTTAGAAAGCTGTGAAAATTCCCAAGGAAGGGAAAAGACCTAGGAAAACAAGACTCTAAGGATAAGTAGCATATGTGAGGAGGCAGGACACTGCCAAGTATGCTAGGGAAAAGAGACTATTGATTCTTCCTTGTTGTTATGAAAACTACTGAGTGAGAGTGAGGCAGGAGGAATCTGTTGGAATTGAAGGACATTGTTGAAGAGGAGATTTCAAGTTCTCCCTCATGGACTCATGGTCAAGCTAGGGGGTGAATCGGGCAAGTAGATTAGTTTCCCTGTTCTACAGTTTGGAGGGACGTGGATGTTCCCTTTGGATCCCCGCAAATCGATTCAGATATGTTACTCTACCTTCTCTGGTTAAATGCTATGTTCTGCAAATTTGTTTACTTCTATGAATGAACTTCTGGTCGAATGTTGCGATGAGGGAGTACCTACCAAATACTTCATATTCATTAGCTAGAAATGGAACTTGTTTTATTGGGACATAGTACTGAGTAAATACTAAAGTCATTGAATTTATTAACTAGTAAGACGAGTTCTGTAGAGATTACTATTGTCATACTAGTATAAACTACAGGCTACATATCGTTGTTAATTAATTCTGTTGAGTAGAAATTAAATTGTTTGCATGAGGTGATTGAATTCAAGTGAACCAATATCTATGAAGAATTATATTTCTTGTAGGTAATTATAGTATAAAATGAGTCTCCACTAATGAACATACAAGTTCATATTCAAAGTAAATACATCCTGTATCATTGAGATTATTTTTTATATGCATATAGAACCCATACAGGTATATTACGAATAGATATACATTATATAATGGGAGTCCTATATAAGCAGTGCAATGAAGCTGAAGTGAACTAGCTAAAACAGAGTCAGGGAACTATATATATACAAACTTATACGTATGAAAAATAATTCTGCAAATTTCCAAGACCCCATTACAGGAAAATTGGTGTGTGTGTGTGTGTGTGTGTGTGTGTGTGTGTGTGTGTGTGTATATATATATCAGTAAGGTATTAGTAGTGAATTAATAATGGTCCTGATGTTTAGACTGATAAAACGTATGAGTAATAATTGTAGTAGGAACAAAATGTAAATATTTGCATAGCGAAGCCACTATGTATTATGATCTGGTATAAAGAAACAAGGTAATCACATAGAAAACAAATATGAATTTTGGAAGTATTTGATCTATTCATACGCGAACAAATGTATTTTCTTTATTATTACCAAACGGTATAGAAAGAACCCCAAATTGGATGGAATCCTACAAAAATAGGATTTCCATGAAATATTCCTATAACCAGTAATAAGAAGGATTCTGGAAATTAACTAGAATAACTCAGGAAACGAATTCAAATTCTATAATACAGACCAGTTTTTGGAAATATAAAGGAAACTGATAATCACAGAAAATGACAGTTCGAAACTCATTATTTTCGTAAACATCCACAACTGAATAACCCCAATATGTGATGATTGTAATACTTAAAAGGAACGGTTGTTTAGGTATTACAAAAATAAATCCATGACATAACATAGGTGGATTTCGACTTCACATGGAAACAGGAGAAGGATTGGTCGAGAAATAAATTCTTTTAAAACTTTATCACAAATCCAATTAGGCGCAAGCCTTGTGTTATTTTCTAAGAACCAACATATTAACATAAATTAGGGCGTACCCTTAACCAACCAATACAGAATTGGGATGAAAATTCTTCAGAGTACTAAGGACGAGACATAGCCTTGACCCTCAGTACTAGTAAAACTTGCAAAGGTGTAAGCGGAGGGTACTGTGCATGGAACCAAAATACCTTTTGCGCGGAAAATAGGGACCAGTCTCCAGAATATCGTGGAGATGAACCCTCTGCAAAGACAGATTCATCATTAGTAAAAATGCATGAGATTAAAATTAACAAGAAAAACTACAACAGAACCGGAAACAAGGCAACGAAATTTTCAAATTCATACTTAACTCATGGTTGGATTTTGGAGCCCTGCTCTATTCACATTTCTGGTTGAGTAATTACGTCGAGCCGAGGGAAGATGGACCAGGTAATCCTGATGGGTACCTCGCACCAACGGGGTCCCACATTAGTTTGATATCAAAACCATAAATCTTTTTCTCATAGAAAGAAGATTCAACAGTACTATTTATTCAACATATAAACTGTGCATACAGGTTATGTAGGTAGACCGAAGACATGGTGAAACGTGTTTAGAATGTAACTAAGGGTTTAATATATCCAGGATTAACTAGTCGAGGTACCTTCATCCATTTGTAACTATAGAGGTAACCTAATAGTGAATGTAAAGAACTCACACTAATTGCAGAACCCCGATAATGGAAAGAATCCCCTTTCGAGCCAAAGTGTTATGCCAAATTATTTTTCTGTTAAAGAAAGTTTTGAAAACCATAAGGTTCTTTACGTAAGGGTACTGGGTGGGATTTAAGGGCCTTTGTGGACAATTTATATACATGAAACCTCATAGACTCGTCTTTTGAAAGTCGAGAAAACCAAAAATCCACATTATTTCTTGATGTATACATAGGAAGAGTTTCCTCCCAAGTAAAGTCTCTCATAGTCGCTCGAAAGTTATTACCAGGCTTCGAGTGCACCACTAAAGGGTCGGGAGGGAAAACCATGGTGTTGAGAAGTTACAGGACCCTAGGCCTAGAGCCACACAGGATTACAGTGGAACACTGAGACCTTCTAATGGACTGAGAAAGATTATAACTGAATGTCACCACTTCCTCAGGAGGAGGAAGCCAAGAATCACCAAAAATAAGGTTAAAGGAAAACCTTAACTCAAAGATGCATAACAAGAGATAAAGAACCTCACTTTCTCTGAAAACAACCACTGTCTCAAGTTAAAATCCTTACCAGGAAAGACGGACTACGCTGCCTTCCACTAGGAAGTGACCCAAGATGCCAACCCCGCTTGTTGAAGATAGTGATAAGCAGAACCAGATGGAAAACCTCACAATTACAAAGGAGAGTTTGGATAACCCTAAAGGATCCTTACTAGGATAAGTTATTGCTGAAGGTACAGGGGATGGTCGGGCCACGTGATGGAGGGGCTGAGTGGCATGAGGAGGAATCAAAAGGGACCATCAAAACTTGTATCACAGGACCTCCTTTAATGAACAAACACAGAGCTTTAACTCTCGCTAACATTTTACCTTCCCTCCCATGTGACACATAAATTGTGCGGTTCACCTAACTCCTTTGTGACATGACTATTTAGGCTGTGTTCTCTTAACTACTGACTTGCAATTTTAATCTCTTATTTTAGTAAGAATATAGTTGGGATCTCGTTACCCAAACATCGGTATAAAAGGGATAAGGTTACCCCTTGATTGATCACTCTTAGTTGTTAAAAGAACCCTATCATTTCACCTAGCTATACGATAATACTAAGCTCTAGTGGTGTATAGTTTGCACCCCTTGATTTTATGCCAGGTAAATACATTATGTTAAATATTATAAAGTTCAGTTCTACGTGCACGAACACAGAAACTTCATGTCTAGGGAAAGGATAGGATTGTAGGTTCTTAGACTAAAAATATTTAGATAGTTTTTATGATTAGAGATGAAGAGGTTGAAACCTTAGATAAATTCTAGAGCCTATCTTGAACTACGAAACTGATATCAAAGGGTTATCGCATAAAGAGAAGAACTTAAGTTACCTCGCAAAAATAAAAAAAAATAAAAAATTGGCAATTTTGAGGTATATTACAGCCCATGCATTTAATTTCTGGAATGCTTGAAGGATTTCATCCTGGTTGATGCAATCAAAGTCTACTAGAAATATATTACCATATCCTTTGGATAAATCTGGGTTTTCCATTTTCATATCAATGTCCCCAAGATACTTAGTCCATTTTCCAAAAGGAATTTTGTGGGAGGAATAGCTGATATCTGGGCCAGAATTTCTTGCATCTTTATATGGAAAATCATAAGATTCTTTTCTCTTTGTTTTTGATGCATATGATTCTCCTATTTCCTCTAGGACAGGTCCAGCCATTTTGATTTCAGGTTGTACTGGTAGGACTACTAGAGAAACTCGATTGGGTAGATTATTTCCAAGAGTTGTTAATTTGGAAGTTAACAACTGGGTTTTTTTATCATACAAGGGCTACCCCCTTTAAAAGTTTCTCAAGATGGAGGAAGTCAGGATGAGAAGAGAAAGATTTGAGGCAAAGAGAACAGAGACCAGTAGAATTAGCTGATCGAGAAGAAAGGGTACTAGAATAATTAAATTTGAAACCTTATGTATCAACACGGACATACTCAGGCAGAGAAACTGGTTTGGGTACATCGGTTTGGAATCAAGAGATAACAAGCTAAATAGTGGAGAGTTGTGTAGTTATTTCATCAAGCCTGGTGTTAAGGCCTCTTGGCCTTCTTGAAGTGTTTCTACATAATGATGGAGCTTCTTACTATTCTTTGTCAAGGTGAAACATCCTTGGCTACTTCATCAAGGTTTTGGGTCAAACAAACTGACTGGTAATTGATATAATTTTGAAGTTTGATTTTCTCAGAAGGTTCTACTGCAGTAGGATGAAGCAAATGGATGAATTGTAGATATTCTTGTAGTGTTCCATTAGAGAACTATGGAGTGTTGTTACTAGGGCCAAGAGACTTCTGTGGTAGTAATGTAGAGGATGGTGTCTCTCTAGAAAACAATCCGAGTTCAGGAACTGCTTCAAGAAGTTGTTTACAAAGTGTGCAATTTGCATGTTGGCCTCTGTGGGTAGGTGACCCTGGATTTGGTATTTAGAAGTAGAAGGTTTGATACAAAACTCACAAGAACTACTAGAAGTGGAAGACTGTGATTTATGTATAGGGGAACTATGTACAGTCTGTCTACTAGGAACTAGAAATGGTGTATGGATAGGTGATTTTAAGGACTGACTACGACGGAGTTGTTGTAATAGTTGTGGGTTGGTGAACCGTAGCCTACTACTTCCATCGGGCCTTGGTGTTACTCTTAACTGTGAGGGAGATGACATTGCCAACTTGGATATTTCTGGGACAGTGGTTGATAATCACTACTCCATTCTTCTGGTAGGGTAACTTGGTTGAATCCCAACTGAAGTAGTCTAGTATTTCCAGAACCGACTACAAAACCTTATTTTAATGCTCATGTGGTTAACTTGGGATTTATGGCAGGCATGGTGGTGAAAAAAAAGAGTAAACAAATAGTTGTATGTAACTGGGAAATATGGGCTTGATCAGCTACATTGAAACCATGAAACTAGATGAGCGCTTGACGCAACTCATTTATATAGGGGCCAATCAGAGAGACTTGATATCTGGGGACAATCGAGGACCAAGTTGGTCCATTGTTTAATAGACTTTGGAATCTTCCAATTAATGTATCATTGAAATCATTCATTTGGATATCGAGGACACAGGTCAAACATGATGTATTTAGACTGGTTCTCACCAAAGGATTAATGTCGAACTGAATAAGACCAATATGGATATAATTATATCCATTTTCTATTCCCCATTCAATGTCATCTCTTTTAATCAAAGAAATTTGATAAACACTCTGGGAAAGAGAGATCAGGATATTCACATATGTAAAGTGAAACAAACTTGCAGCATGAAATCGGAACATGGCAAGATAATAATTTTTTTCTACATCTATCTCTGGTAAAAACCAGTTTGGTTGAGGGTTAAATTCTTGAGATATGATGCAAGAATTATACAATGGTTCATTTGTTGTTTTTATGACTAGCTTATTCAACCAAGACCATTATTTATTGTGAGAATCTCTTCTATATTGAGCAGAAGTAGATAATGCAGAAATGAAATCATAACTTGTACTAGAATCCATCATGACTTTAAGAGATAATTAAAATTGAATACACCCTGTAAACTGCAACGAGTTTTCAGAACTTGATTTGTTTCTCCAAATGCCCTAAACGGATTTCACACCTTAAGCGACACTTACACGAGTTGTCGATCCTCTAGCTTTCGCCCTTACCAGGTGAATCTCTCAACACTACCCTCTCGGAAAAATGGGAACATGGAACAAGAATGGAGGACAATTCGCACAATGCCTCTAGCTCTGATACCATTTGAACATAAATACTATTATCATCTATGCACAAAAAAGCAGGGCATTTGAATCTAAGTCTTTAACACCGGAGTGAAAGACAGTCGATTTGGCTCCTGGCCAACTAATCAGACAAAGACTAATAACTTCAAAAGAAAAGAGAACAGGAGATAAAATCACACTTTTTCTTTATATTAGAAACTCTCTCTAAAACTCGATGCCTACAAAGAGGAAATAACTCTGTATATATAGATTTTTTCCTGGACATAGGTCCGACATGGACTAGACACAAAGTTGAGATTCGATCACCCAAATCCACAAAAGCGGCGTACAATAATCATCAAAGTAAAGCTACAGTGTGGAGATTCTTTAGGAGGGAACCTAGTAAAGACTTGTACAAAGATAAAAGTAGAAATGACAATATTCCTTCATGAGAAAGGAGCTAAAAGACAAAGTACAAATGTCAAAAGTAAGATGCTTTTACAAAGTAATAGACCAAGCCATGTGAAGGCCATGTGAAGTATCAACTCCGGTCATAATCATAATTATCATGGCTTAGTGGAGAATAGACTTCATCTTCGTTATCATAGATGTCATTAGCATCATTAGGTATGGGTGGTACAATGCCTGGAACCAAATCATGCATCCAAATGGGTTCATGTTCTAGGAAATAGGCGGAGAATGGTGAGTGCTACATGAAGGAATCTTGGAGATGAGTTGGTAGATAAAATCCTCCGTAGAAATCATCTGACAGAAATAAAGTCAACTGGTGATCACTTGTAAAACACCAATTATAAAAAACACATTTATACAAAATATTGAAGTGAAGTGTCTCATAATTTAAGGCTTCTTCTGCCGTTTTAGTTTGCAAAACTGATAATAATAGCTGAGTAGTAGCATGCCTCAGGGAAGAAACTCTTGGTATATAATGTTGAATAAGTAAATTGAACTAGGGGCTCCACAATCTGAATGGACTCTGGATATCTTCGCAATACATGAATATACTTACAGTTCTGTAGGACTTAGCAAACTGATGGACTGCAAAATAATCTATCCATTGTAGATCCAGATCAAATATATATGCATAGTGCATGAGCTGGTGAGGTGGATGAGTATGCCCAAAGATAATCCTATCATTGTTAATCCTTTGCCAAGTATATTTATAGATAGTTCTTCCAGCCCAAGAATTGGCCCATCTATGAAGAATGTTTTGTTGGAGTTCTGGTGTCAGGGTGTCTAGAAGTTGTGAAAAACATTCCCAACATAGTTGAACTGAACAATTTGAACATACAGTAATGGGGTACGTGGAATACGAGGTGTTGGAGCTTGATCCTTGATAAGAAAACATTTTTAAATATTTGCAGGCTCCTTCTCTAGAAATCATATCTTCCAAATAATTCTCAGCCCCAGATTTGTAGATGATGTCAAAATCAAACCATCTAACCATAAAGCCCATATGAGAACTCGAGAATTTCCTTTCTCAAGAAACCGGTGGTTATGAAACATACCTTTCATGTGCTTGAGGTATGTTTTGACTTTAAATCTAACACTTTTTAGGAACAATCTGAATATTTTGATTCCCTTTTCAACCACCAAGATCTCTTTGTAAGAAGATGGATATTTTGATTGAATAGGATTGAATGTGTCTGATGCATAAGCACATACTTCATCCCTGTGAGAGTGCTTCTGAAGTAAAACGGCTGCCCAAAAGTCATTAGAAGCATCAGTTTCCAGAATAAAAGGAAGATTCATGTTAGGCAATTGCAGAGGTGGTAGATTTTGAATCTTCTCCTTGATTCTACTGATAGTTGTGGTCATTGAAATATCCCAGCTGGATCCCGGCTTAAGACGTTGTTGGAGTACTTTTGTGTCTTTATCCTAGTGTTCATAAAAGTGTCTGATATAGTTCAAACACCCAAGAAAACGCTGAACTTGCTTTATGTCAGTCAGAATATTAGGAAACGGAAGTAGAGCCTTTAATACATGAGGTTGCAGTTGGATAGTTCCTTTGGATATATACAATCCTAGATACTCAATATTAGCTTGACATATTACAGATTTGTCTAGTGACTTGGAGAGTACCAAACCATGCTTAAAAACAAAAGAATGGAATTCATCAAGATGTTTTTTGTGCTCATTAACATCTCGGCTAAAAATAAGAAAATCATCAATATAGACAAGAACAAAATTTAAAGGTTTGAAGATATCCTCCATACGCTTTTGGACTCTGAATTTGCATTAGTCAAACCGAATGGCATGTGTTAGGGTCCTAACCCACACATAGGTAGAACAATATATTAGGATGTAATAAAGGTCAATATTAATAAGGCCTTTCAATAAAATAAAATAAGGTGGATGTAAGAATACCTAATAGAAGCTTCCGCTTCTAGAAGGATCTTCCTCTAGATGCTTCTTTTTAGTATATATAGGAGTCGAGGGTATGAGAACCCTAGCTTGGATATTATGATAATAGAGCTTTCCTCAACTAGAGGTTGCCCCCTCAAAGAGGCCTGTGAACATTACTTTCAGATTCAAAGTGTTATTTCTATTGTTATTCTTATATCATTTCAGTGTTATTGTGGTGAATGTTCTGGTTATATTGTTGTTATTCTGCCATTACTAGCATTTTATTTCAGTTTTGCATACATTTTATATCTGGTATATTACAAATGGTATCAGATCACTTTCCTTGGCAGAAAGTGTGGGTTAATTGTTTTTCAAGGTAGAGACGTATTCCTACGTCTTTAAGCAACAAAGATCTGTCGTTATGTGCATAAACCCACGGTTGAGGGATTCATACATGCAGGAAATACAAGTGGTACTTAAGTGCACATCTGTTGGCCACCCTTGTAACCCCTATTGGTACCCTTTCGAGTGGTAGTTCATCAAACAACACCTGTGTACAAATCGGCCTAGATTACCTGAAGCCCTCTTTAGATAAACTGATCTGTCGCCTGACTTCTATAGTGTCACCGAGAACAACACTCGGGAAGATACTCTCTAGTACCTGGGTAGTCGGGTAGTACGGCTAAGGGTATGGTCTATCCTCCTTAGTTAGTGCCCCGAGATATTGGGCCGAGTACTACTGTTGGACCCTGCATGTATATCAGAGAGCTATATCACAAGGCAAACCCTTATCTGTAGAACCCTTGACTACCTAACCCTTGGGGGACAAAAACATAAACAAATTAAAACAGGCAAGATCTATTATCGCGCAACTGTGTTTGGGCTGCCAAGTAAATACACATTTCTTTCTGGTTAAGCATTTCGGCATTTCCTCTTTGTAGTATTCTTCAGACCAGAGTATAACTCTGTAAGAAGAAAAAAAAATGAGTTTGGAAAATTTTCACCATTATTTGAGACCTATTCCATTGGATTCATATCTTCGCCCTTATCACATTCATCCATATCATTTTTTCGGCCAAAATTTTTTACCCCATCCGCCCCTTTTCAGTTTCCTCATCCTCATGGCCCATACTCGTAGCCAAGAATTGTAAGCTCGCTTCAACACCTTGCAATCTGGTCTCATTGAGACCCAACAAGAAGTGAAACAACTCAGTGCCAATGTTGTTGTCATCAATACAACCATGCAAACCTCAATGGGGGAAATCAAACAAGACCTCACCACCCAACTTGAATCAGTCTTTTTGGCACTCGGCACCAAACTACATATCCCTACAGATAACCCTTCCTCTTCCTCACCTCCACATACTGAACGT
The DNA here is from genome assembly GCA_009831015.1 of Picea engelmannii. Classification (NCBI taxonomy): domain Eukaryota; kingdom Viridiplantae; phylum Streptophyta; class Pinopsida; order Pinales; family Pinaceae; genus Picea; species Picea engelmannii. Next base: position 1,422,573 of record ML778931.1, on the reverse strand, counting down.
GACCATTCATCTCATTCCCATACCTTGCAGAACTATCACTTTCAACATGACCTACGCCTTCCATGGGTGGATGTGACCAAATTTGATGGCTCGGACCCCACTGGTTGGGTAACCCAAATGGAACATTACTTCTCTTTATACGGAATTACAGATGACTTTTCCAAACTCTGGTATGGTGTTCTCCATCTAGATCAAGAATGTTGGCAATGGTGGCAATGGAGAAAAACTTCTCGTCAAGGGTATATTGCTTGGACACACTTTGGGGTAGAGATTTATGAATTATTTGACACTGACACCAACCATTTGGGTCATTGGACAAAGATGAAACAATTAGGAATAGTGGAAGACTTTATAGATTCCTTTGAGCGCCTGGCTTTTAGAACAGAGGGCATGTTTGATGCCTTTTTAAGAGAGTGTTTTATCAGCGGCCTCAAGGATGAAATTCGGGCCCATGTCCTCATGGATCGGCCTGAGAGTTGGGTGGAGGCTACCAAAAGGGATAAATAATGACAATAGGTTGTATCTTCTCAAAACTGCGAACCCTCCTTTATCCCTCGCCCTAAACTAGTAAATCCCACTACTCCCTTTGCTCCACTAAAGATCCAAAAATTGACCAGGGATGAAATGGATGAATACCAACTCAAAGGCCTTTGTTATAACTGTGATGAAAAATATTTCCTAGGCCACAAGTGTAAAGAACAAAATATTTTTCTAGCCATCTCCAAGGAGATTTCAGAAGAAGATGAAGAAACTCCCTCTGTGTCTGAGTCACCTGAATCCACTGACATAACCCCTCCCTCAAACCTTCCCGAAGTAGAACCGATCATTTCCCTCAATGCTCTCACTGGATTCTCCACTCCCCAAGACCTCAAGCTAATCGATTACATCAAGCATAGGAAGGTCATCATTCTGGTTGATAGTGGCAACACCCATAATTTTATTCATCGCCACATTTCCCAAGAAACTCATTGCTACATCCATGCCGTCAATAATTTCCAAATCATGATTGCCAATGGTGGTTCCATGAAATGTGGAGGGTGTTGTGAAAATGTGCATCTCCAAATTAGTGACTACCACCTGAAATCCCATATGTTTTCTATCAACATGGGAGGTTGTGACATTGTGTTGGGTGAAGACTGGATAAGGACTTTAGGTCCCATTCTCATGGATTTTAAAGACTTAACCATGCAATTCGACTAGGAGGGCCACCAATATAAGTTCCAAGGCATCATCGTCGGTTCACCTGAGATCATTAGTTCCCATCGCATGGAAAAGCTACTCAAAAAGGGTCATTCTGGTGTTATCACCCAACTCCATGCCATACAAGCAACAGAGACACCCTCGGTACTGCAAGACCTCCAAGCCATCCTTTCTAAACATCAATTGGTCTTTTCCACTCCCCAAGTCCCCCCTCCTTCCTGTGGTGTTCATGTTCATTCCATTCCCCTTGTACCTGGAAGCCTTCCTCCCAACATTCATCTGTATCGTCACCCCTTTTCCCAAAAAAAATAAATTGAGAAAATGCTCCGGGAACTCCTTAATGCAAGCGTTATCTGCCCTAGTACGAGCCCCTACTCATCTCATGTGGTCATGGTCTTGAAGAAAGAAGGTTCTTTGCGAATGTGTCCTGACTTTCGTGCTCTCAACAAACTTACCATCAAAGACAAATTCCCCATTCCTGTCATTGATGACCTCTTGGATGAATTGAGTGGCGCCCAATTCTTCACTAAACTGAATCTTCATTTGAGCTACCACCAGATACGTATGAAAGAGGTAGACATTCCTAAGACTTCCTTTAGAACTCATGAGGGCCACTATGATTTTTTGGTCATGGCCTTTGGCTTGTGTAATTCCCCCTCCACCTTCCAAAGCCTCATGAATCATGTCTTATGTCCTTTTCTATGCCATGTTGTCTTAGTTTTCTTTGATGATATCCTCATCTATAGAAAAACCTGGACAAACCATCTTGCTCATTTGGATCGAGTTCTCCATCTACTCTCTCAGCACCAACTTTTCCTGAAATAGTCTAAATGTGATTTTGGCACCTCAGAAGTAGAATACTTGGGTCATCTGGTTGGAAAAGATGGTGTTAGGGTGGATCCTAAAAATATTGAAGCTATGCAAGACTAGCCTCACACAAAGACTCTTAAGATATTGCATGGATTTATAGGCTTAATAGGGTATTATAGCAATTTTGTTAAGAATTATGGGAAGATTGCAACACCTCTCACTGCTCTCCTAAAAAATAACTCTTTCACTTGGACTCCAATCGCCGCTCAAGATTTTAAGACCTTGAAGATGGCCATGTTCACCACTCCATTCCTCTCCCTTCCTGATTTCACAAAGACCTTTGTGTTGGAATGTGATGCCTCAGGGAAAGGAATTGGTGTTGTCCTTATGCAAGAGGGTCGAACTTTGGCCTTTACCAGCAAGCAACTATCTGAAAGAAATATGGGCAAATCCATCTATGAAAAGGAAATGTTGGCTATTCTGCAAGCCATGGATTTGTGGCATCCTTATCTATTAGGGCAACATTTCCAAATGAAGACAGACCATCAAAGCGTCAAGTATTTTCTAGAACAAGACATTTCCTCCCCAGAAAAACAAAAATGGGTGACTACACTCTTTGGATATGATTATGAGATCATATATAAGAAAGGCAAAGACAATGTGGTTGTGGATGCACTTTCCCGAAAATATGAAGATGAAGGATCCCTTTTTTCTCTTTCATTCATTGTATCAGATTGGCTCCAAGTCGTTCACTAGGAATGGCTACAAGATCCCAAAAGTTCGCAGTTGATCCACCAATTGCAGTCCAAGGCTCTAGGTTCCCCAGGGTAATCTTGGCTCCATGAGGAACTTCGATACAAAGGCCATTTGTATTTAAGTAAACAATCAAATCTTAAATCCACGGTACTTTCTGAGCTTCATGCTACACCCACAACAAGACACTCTGGGTTCACCAAAACCTAGGACAAGGTCAAACGTTCCTTTTTCTGAGATGGTATGAAACAGGACATTCGTAATTTTGTAGTTGAATGTGATGTGTGTCAATGCAACAAGGGAGAAATAGTCAAATCGTTGGGCACACTATAACCGCTCCCGATTCCACCTGCTATTTGGAAGGATATCTCTATGGATTTTATTACCAGCTTACCCAAATCGGGAAACAAATCCATCATCATGGTGGTTGTTGATCGCCTTTCCAAGTATGCTCATTTCTATGCCCTTCAACACCCGTTTACAGCATCCATGGTGGCTCAAATCTTCATGGATCAGGTCTTCAAGCTTCATGGCATGCCACACTCTATTGTTTCTGATCGCGACCCAACTTTCATAAGCAATTTTTGGCAAGAACTATTCAAGATACAAGGCACCGAATTGCATCTCAGCACAGCTTATCATTCCCAGACTGATGGCCAAATGGATGTTTTCAACAAGTGTTTGGAAACATATTTGAGGTGTTTTTCCTCGAAAAAGAAAAATCAGTGGACTCAATGGTTACCCCTAGCTGACTGGTGGTACAACACTTCATACCATACAGCTACACGCATGACTCCTTTTGAAGCGATATATGGACAGAAGCCACCTTCATTTCTCTCATACTTACTGGGTGCCTTGAAGGTCTAGGCGATTGACCTAACACTTACAACTCAAGAGGCTATTCTCCATACCCTCAAAGAGAATTTGGTCATGGCACATAATCGCATGAAGCAACAAGCAGATCAAGGTCGCTCTGAACATCAATTTGCAGAAGGGGATCAGGTCTTTCTTCGACTGCAACCTTATAAGAAAACTTCCCTCAAGGCCGAGCATTTTCAGAAGCTAGGGCCCAAATTTTATGGTCCTTATATCGTACTCAAGCGTGTGGGACAAGTTGCCTATCAGTTAGATTTTCCCAACAATTTGAATCTACATCCTATTTTTCATGTTTCATGCTTAAAGAAGGTGATTGGAGCTAAGTGCCAAATTCAAACCAACGTTCCAGAGTTAGCTTAAGAAGGATCCACTTGGCTACAACCAAAAGCAGTTTTGGACCAGCGTGAACGTCGCCTATGTCAGAGAACCATCAAGGAAGTGCTAGAACAGTGGAAAGATACAACTCCAAAAGACGCCACTTGGGAACCGACTACCATTTTAGAGCAATTTCCTCATCTCAAGCCTTGAGGACAAGGTTGTTTTTAAGGGAGCGGACATGTTAGGTTCCCAACTTGCACATAGGTAGAACAATATATTCAGATGTAATAAAGGTCAATATTAATAAGGCCTTTCATTAAAATAGAATAAGGCGGATGTAAGAAGACCTAATAGAAGCTTCCGTTTATAGAAGGATCTTCCTCTAGATGCTTCTTTTTAGTATAAATAGGATTCGAGGGTATGATAACCCTAGCTTGGATATTATTGTAATATAGCTCTTCTCAACTGGAGGTTTCCCCTTATGATATAAGAATGAACAGTTGTGCATGGTGCTCTACATCAGGTGGAGCAACACCTAGAAATTCGTTTACCAAAGCAGTAAATAGAGTGCTTAAAGAATCCACATCATTCATTATTTCTTCTTTATTTTCTTGGGAAAGATTTTCCTACCATAATTTTGAAGCCCCTGTAAAAGCCCATGATATTTGGGTTACAATATATGTCCAACTGGCTTTTGTTTCAGCTCGTTTTTGGAGTGCCCATGCATTTAATTTCCGGAAGGCTTGAAGTATTTCATCCTGATTGATGCAGTCAAAGTTGACTAGCAATGTATTGCCATATCCTTTGGATAAATCTGGGTTTTCCATTTTCACATCAATCTCCCCAACATTCTTAGTCCATTTTCCAAAAAGACTTTTGTGGGTGGAATAGCTGATATCTGGGCCAGAATTTCTTGCAGCTTTATATGGAAAATCATATGATTATTTTCTCTTTGTTTTTGTTGTAGATGATTCTCCTATTTCCTCTAGGATAGGTCCAACCATTTTGATTTTAGGTTGTACTGGTAGGACTACTGAAGAAACTCGATTGGGTAGATTATTTCCAAGAGTTGTTAATTTGGATGTTAACAACTAGGTTTTTTCTTGTACAAGGGCTACCCCCTTTAAAAGTGTAACATCCCCAACCACCCATGGTCGGGCCACGCTACACGAGGGAACACTTTCGTTCTCTCATTGTGAAACATACTGTGACATACCCAACACCCAACTAAACTATGCCACATAAATTGTATCTAACTACATGCATTCAAAACATACACACACAACATTCTTGCGGAAGCTTCATATATAAAATGTGACAAACAAATACATTATGTATTGGCATGAATTCACATGGTAATAATAGTAAACATAGACATGCAGCATATACAGAAAATGCCCAAAAACTTCTAGACGGTTATAACCACACATATGATAAACCCGTAAAATAAGCATGTAAATAAGAATGCAGCATGTAAATTTATCACACAATTGGTACTTATCTTGGTAAGAATGTCACCAACTGCATGCAGACCATCCACGAACCTCCCAACCTTAGACTACACTTTTCATCACTCTCAATAGTGAGTCACCCCCAAGCTGGGCCACCCGGGTAACGGAATTCCTAACCAAGTTATAGGCTCATAGATAACAGGAAAGCCTATGTCTCAAGTGCTTACTCAACTATTAGCCTACAGTCCCTCATTCCCCACATGCCTATCCCACCCCAGGAAGTGTGCTCCTTCTCTTCTCAATAGTCCTTCGGTTGCCCCACTTCCTTTCCGGGCTTCAACAATAGGCCGAACAGGAAGTCTCCAAGCCCTGTAGCTATAGTTTAGCACCTTCAGGAAATTAATTCCCAACAATTCTCTTACCCAAAGAATTGCTCACGAGCTTGAAAACCCACCTCTTCAATATCCCACAGGCCTGACAACCCGCTTCTTCATTCCATCTCCCAAACTAGCTAGTTACACAAACAGATATATGGCTATGAATATAATTCTAGTACAGTGAAATGAATGTCTGAAGGTTAACAGACTGCGTGAGTGAAAAATGGTCATGGAGTCATGGCTGTATGGTCGAGGAATTATGGGAGAGATGATGGTCCGAATGATGGAGAGTGTGAAAATGAGCTAAGTCCCAACAATATGTATGGATGTTTCCAACTTGACACTTGTCATGTTGGGAGCTATTTTGGCCCACTTGTCCACAACTTTAGAACTTAGGATAAAATATTTATCCATACTTTATGTTTTAAGAAATATTAATATAATATTCCTTTTTGGCTTAAGCTCTCTAGCTTATCCCTTTCCCTAACTGGTGGAATTTAGTCCCCCATCTCTTTTATCGTGGTTGGTCTACGCGCAGTGATGTATTTTATATTAATCATGAAACACATAAAAAATATGTGCACTGGCCTTTAACATCTAGGTGCTATGGACTAATTCCAAAACAATAGCATCCCAACTTATAATAACTGGCTCACCAGCCTATAACACATATCATATACTCAAGACTCGTTGACCTCCATATTGCGCACACTTTAGTTACTGCGTGCGGTATCTGGGAATGTGCACACTACATCATTTTGTTGTGCAGTACATGCGCGCACTATGGCATGAAAGGTGCATTACAAAATGATGTCAAAACAACTCACTAGCTTAAGTACAATTACATCATATTTAAAATTGGGTTTGGCCAAGGGATATTACAATCCCCTCCCATTATTTATGCACTGTCCTCAGTGCATCATGTACCCATATACAACAAAATTTTCAAAAATCCTCAAAAAGATGCGGGTATTTTGCCCGCATTGCATCCTCATGCTCACAAGTAGCATCCTCGGGACCATACCAGGTCCATTGGACCTTTACAAGCCCTATGGATTGATTATGGAGTTCCTTGATTTTCCAGTCTAGAATGCGCACCATATGCACTCGGAAATTTCCTTCTTGCTCCACTTGAATCACATTCCAATCAATAACATGATTAGCATTGGGTATATATTTCTTTAGGAATGATACATGGAATACATTATGAATAGACATAGATGTAGGCAATGCAATCATATAAGAAACTGGGCCCATCCTCTCTAGGATTTCAAATGGCCCACAATAATGAGCTTCCAACTTTGAACAGTTTCCCAACTTCAGGGAAATTTTGTTGGTTTTTACTTTCAAAAATACATGGTCTCCCACATTAAATTCCCTGTGAGTTCTACCTTTATCAGCATAACGTTTCTACTTGTCTTGGGTAGCCTTTGAATTTTTCTTTATTTTTATCATTTTATCCTCCATTTCCCTGAGCAAATCTGGTCCAACCACTGCTCTGTCTGCTGGTTTATCCCAACTTACTGGAGTGTTGAATTTTCTGCCATAAAGTGCCTCAAATGGACTCATCTTTAGAGATGCTTGGTACCCATTGTTGTAAGAAAACTCTACCAAGTGTAGTTAGTCTTACCAGTTTGATGGTTTATCCATCACATACATCCTCAACATATCTTGTATCACTTGATTCACCCTCTCTGTTTGTCCATCTGATTTTGGATGATAGGTTGTACTAAAATTCAAATTTGTTCCAAATCCATTAAATAATCCTTTCCAAAATTTTGAGGTAAATTTTGGAACTCTGTTAAACACAATTGTCTTGGGTATGCCATGTAATCTAGCCATTTCTTTAATATAAACATTAGCATTTTTCGCCGCCTTGTGAGTGAGCTTAACTGGAATAAAATTGGCAGCTTTAGTAAGCTTATCCACCACTACCATGATAGAATCATGTTGCTTGTTTGTTTTGGGCAATTTGGTGATGAAATCCATCATTACAACTTCCCATTTCCACTCAGGAATGGGTAATGGTTGTAGCAATCCAGTTGGGTATCAATGCTTAGCCTTTGCCTTTTGACATTCCAAACATCTGGCAATAAAATTTTCCACTTCTTTCTTCATGCCTGGCCAATAATATTGGCTCTTGACAGCTGCAATAGTTTTCTGATATCTGGGGTGCCCGACATAAGGTGCATTATGCATTTCTCACAATATCAGATTTTTCAATTCATTAGCATTTGGTACATAAATTATGCCCCTGTACATAAGAATTTCCTCATTATCTAGCTTGTATTCTTCAATTTTCTACTACAAATTACCTTGTTGTAATTTTGCCTCTAATTCCTTGTATTGCAAATCTGATTTGGCAGCTTCTATAATTTTTTCTTTCAAATCCGATTGGTACATGATAATGGATGTAGCATGCAATTCATGTACTCTTATGTTGAATGCATCAACCACTTTGTTCTCTTTCCTCTTGATATGATTTATATCAAAGTCATATTCGCTTAGAAATTCTAACCATCTGCTTTACCTAGCATTTAGATTTGGCTGATCAAATAAATATTTCAGAACATTGTGGTCTGTTCTAAGCTCGAACCTTTTTCCCATGAAGTAGTGTCTCCATTTCTTCAAGGCATGCACTATGGCTGCCAACTCCAAATCATGAGTGGCATAGTTTCTTTCATGATCCTTCAACTTCCTTGATTCATAACATATAACAAACCCATTTTGAGTGAGGACTCCACCAAATCCTTCATTACATGCATCTGTGCATACAATGAAGTCTTCATTTGGATTTGCAATCCTTGGTATTGGAGCACTTGTCAATAGTTGTTTCAAGTGTTGGAAACTCTTTTCATAATCCAATGTCCATTGAAACTTCACACCCTTTCTTTGCAAGGAAGTGATTGGGTGTGCGATCTTTGAGAATCCTTCAATAAATCTCCTGTAATAGACTGCAAGACCCATGAATGATCTCACATGTGTCACATTCTTTGGCGCTGATCATTCTCCAATGGATTCTATCTTTTCAGGATCCACTGTTATCCCATCCTATGAAATGATATGCCCAAAATAATGAATCTGTTTCTGATAAAATGAGCACTTGCTCAATTTGGCATACAACTGATGCTCCCTTAATAATTTCAACACCATCCTCAAATGATGTTCATGCGCTTCCTCTGACTTAGAATACATATGAGTGTCATCCAAAAAGACAATGACAAACTTATCTAGATATCCTCGGAAAATGCCATTCATTAAGCACATGAAAACAACTGGTGCATTTGACAGCCCAAATGGAACCACTGTGAAATCATAATGACCATACCTTGTCCTAAAGGCAGTCTTGCTAATATCTTCCTCTTTAATCCTTACCTAATGGTATCCTGATCTGAGATCTATCTTTGAAAATATATTTTCATCTTTCAATTGATCAAAGAGATCATCAATCCTTGGCAGAGGATACGTGTTCTTAACAGTCACTTTATTCAACTATCTGAAGTCAATGCACAATCTTAATTTTCCATCTTTCTTTCTCACAAACAAGACTGGGGCACCCCAAGGTGACACACTTGGGCATATATACCCCTTCTTTAGAAGTTATCCAAGCTTCATTTGCAACTCCTTCAATTCTGGTGTACTCATTCTATAAGGAGTCTTTGACACTAGAGCTACTCCAGGCATTAGATTTATAGAGAAATCAATGTCTCTTTTTGGGGGTAGTCCTGGTACTTCCTTGAACACATATTAAAATTCTTCCAAGACTACATAATCTTCCAAATTTGGCACCTTGTCTTTAGGTGTCTCTTCCATATGATATACAAATATTTTACACCCTTTCTTGTAACATTTCTTCAACTGCAATGCTGAAATTTCTCTGATGGTTACTACTTTGGGAATTCCCTACATATTCCTTAGTTTCCCTTCCTCATCCAAGCAAGTAAATGTTTTGTTATTACAGTCTAGGAGAGCATGATGTTGGTCCAACCAATCCATCCCAATTAGATAGTCATAGGAACCTAAAGGCAATATGTTGAAATCTTCCTTGGTGTTCAGTCCATTCATGTCCATGGGGCATGGCTTAACCATCTCATTAAATTTTGTTTTGGCTCTTATAGCCAACTACACCAACCAAGATTTCCCATGCTTTCTTCTTGGAAATTGCAAAATTTCCACCATCTTAGGGTCTATATAACTATGACTAGCTCTTGAATCAATTAAAATAGCAATGGTTTGGTTTTTGATCATACCTTCCACTTCAATCATGTGGGACTGATACTCTACTTTCTTGTTTTCCAGGGTTGCATAGATCCTTGTCACATTTCTTCCCATATCCTCCACTATTTCAGCTTGTTGTACATTATGAACAACCCTTCCTTTTTCACCTCTATGAGGACAATCTCTGAACATATGATCTCCTTTATAACCCCAACATTGAATAGGTGGTTTTCTTGGCCTTTGACACCCTGTGTCAATCGTTCTGGGTTCTTTAGGCATTTGTTGTCCCTGTGGATTATTTCTGAAGAATGGTGGCTTAGCTCGCTTCTTCCTCGGATCCATCTTGAATTTCTTTTTGTCTTCCCACTCCTTTTGTAAAGTTGGCCTTGCTTTTTGTTGATCATATAGGCATTTAGCTCACCTTATGGTCTCTTCCAATGTCTTTGGATCATCAGACTGTATTTTGTCACTGATGAATGATGGAAATCCACTCAAATACCTTTGAATTTTGACTATCTCATCCTTGATGAAAGAGACATACTTCAACAGTTCTAGAAACTTTCTCTCATATTCATCTATGGTCATACTTCCAAGCTTGAGTTCAAAGAACTCCTTCATTTTCTTATCATAGTATCTCTTAGTCAATTATTTCTTCTCAAAATACTTCTTGAATTCCCTCCAAATAACAACTTTCTCTTTATTGTGATGCACCTTCACAAGCTGATCCCACCACATGGATGCCTTTCCCTTGAGTTGATAGATAACAATTCTACCTTCTGCATGAGAAGAATAATTATGCAATTAGAAATACTTTCTCATGCCCAACAACCATGTTTCTGTATCTTCATCCTTCTTGTGCTCACCATCAAATGTAGGAGGTTTGATTTTGTTCATTTCTCCTCGTAGCTCATCCACCTCAGACCTCTTATGCCTTCTGACAGGGGATGGACTTGAGATAATGCCTGCTCTCTTATTGGAATGCCTTGGGGAGTGATGGTGGTGTCTACTAACACTTCTTGCTTTTCTTTTCTCATCCAAAGGCTTGTGACTTCCAGATTTGCTTGAGCCACTCGCCTTATCCAATTTATTTTCTATTCTATTCAATCCCTCTAATAACTTCATGTTGAAGTCATCCTGTTGCTCCTTGGCTCTCATAATCCTTTCATTATCATCCTGATGGCTTTGGACATCCTTCTACAAATTCTTAATGCTCTCTACCATATCCATGTTTTCATTCCTTTCTTCTCCATGTCCATTGGAGTTTGTTCCTTCAATCCCCAAATGGACATCCATCCCTCTGCCCTCATCTTGCTGACTGTAATTCTCCTATGCCTCTTCCATTCCTATGGGCTCTGCACTGATCTTGATCTGATCTATTTGTTGTTAATTATGCAAAACATGCAGTCATTGAAACTTATCAGGCTAACTAATTCAACAATTCATGGAAAAATATGAACCATTTTGATTCAATATATACATCAGAATTATTCCTTTTGATTTCCTGGTGTTATCACCATGACAATTTTAGATAATACCCAAGTCTTGAGAAAATAGATGCGCGACGCCTCCAAAGATACATCAGGGCGGAAGGTGGTTTTCCGAAACCACTTTTTCCAAAGTCCCGATGTCACGTGTTTCAATATGTCAAAACCACCACTCGTGGGACGAGCGACAGCTAGTCAAATTACCCCGTTTCACTCGTTCGGTACTTCACAACCATATGATATCAGGTGAATGCCGCCATGTAACGAACTCAAAATCTAATCATTTGAAATGGATTAGCCGAGCATGGCAGCCAATGTATTTTTATGTAAGTCTGACTATGATTCATGATTGGGACTCTATAACTACCAATTCTCAAGTATGGAGGCATCATCTTATCCATAAATTGAGTAATCTCCAAATTTTCTCGACCTTCTGATCTCTGTAAAAGAATTTCGGTGTCCACGAAATTGAGGTACATGGACAAAGCTATATCTAGTGAGACTGGTTCTTTAGGCAACATGGTAGTTTTACCTACGGGTAAGGAGGATAATGTAATTGTGCATATATTAGAGACTAAATTTCACACAGAACCTGCCACAGACTCGAAAATAGAAGTCAGGTTGAATCCCATTATGAGGGATATAGTCATCGATAGGGGAGATGTTAAGAAGAAATGGAGCAAGCGACAGGAGAAAGAAACCATAGCTGAAATAGTTGAAAGTGTTGGAGAGGATCAACCGGTCTGGTTAGATACTTTAAAGGAGGAGATCGCTAAGTTGAAATGAGTCCTCGAATACAAGTACATTTCAACAATTTTTTGAATTAAAATGATTATATAAATGCAGAAGCGGATTTTGCACTGTTTATTACAAGATTCTAACTGGTGGTGATATGAGTCTTGTTTTCTTTCATATTATGTGTTTCTTGTAAGATTATATTTCACTTCCATCTATCTAAATCAAAGGAATATAAAACCCAGAATTCATCTCTGAGATGTTCCCATCTTAAGAACTTAGACTATATTTATTTCTTCTCAAACCAACTCTGAATTCATTTTAAATAATGCTCCAATGTGGTTGTGTGTTTCTTTTTCCTCTAATACCATGCAATTTTTCTATTAAACGCATACTCATCACCTTAATTAGCCTTCCAAACCACTTCACACACACAAAAATTCAACCTGTACACCCATATTTATCGTGCACAACAACACCACAAGGTAAATCATGCTTCCACACACCTATATCTACTATGCCTTTCTTCTTTTTCATGCAATAACTTGCACACACTACTTTTGCGTTGCGTGCCAATATCCACTGCGCACAATTTTGGTTCTTGCACTGATACCCGTTGCGCACAGTTTTTGTATCACGCACTGATATTCCACATGCATTTTTCTCTATGCTTTACACCATGCAAAAGTTCAATATGCTCCCACTGTGCACAATAATATGTGTGCACCATTGAATACACTGTCGCGAGACAACTTATACTCATACTGTGCATGCACCAACCAAACTCCTTTGTGTTTTTAAATACTGCACACACCATGTGCACATTACTATGTGTGTGCTCACTGCACAATGCTAAATTTAGCGTGTGCATCCACACACAATATTTTTCTATGCAGCGCCACAATTACCATGCACCTGCACGCCAACATTTTCCATGCGGTGCCAAAATTTACCATGGATGCTCTGTGACTTGAAATTTGGCCACTTCAAAATTAATATTCTGTGAATATTTGCTTCAACTGAACCTTTCCGGCCCATCCAGGCTCAGTGTTGGAACTAATGCTCTGATACCATATTGTAACATCCCCAGCCACCCATGGTTGAGCCACGCTACACAAGGGAACACTTTCGTTCTCTCACTGCGGAACATACTGTGACATACCCAACACCCAAGTGAACTATGCCACATAAATTTTATCTACCTATATGCATTCAAAACATACACACACAAAATTCTTGCAGAAGATTCATATATAAAATGTAACAGACAAATAAATTATGTATTCACATGAATTCACACGGTAATAACAGTAAACATAGACATGTAACATATACAGGAAATACCCAAAAAATTCCAGATGGTTATAACCACACATATGATAAACCCATAAAATAAGCACATAAATAACAATGCAACATGTAAATTTATGACACAATTAGTACTTATCTTGGTAAGAATGTCACCAATTGCATGTAGACCGTCCAAAAACCCCCCAGCCTTAGACTACATTGTTCATCACTCTCAACAGTGATTCATCCCCGAGCTAGTACTAAACTCCGCCCAGGTAAAGGAATTCCTAACTAGGTTATAGGCTCATAGACAACAGAAGAGACTTCGTCTCGGGTGATTACTCAACTGACAGCCTATAGTCCATCATTCCCCACATGTTTGTCCAACCCTAGGAAGTGTGCCCCTTCTTTGCTCAATAGTCCTTTGGCTGCCCCACTTCCTTTCCAGGCTTCAGCAACACGTCAGACATGAAGTCTCTGAGCCCTGTAGTTGTAGTTTAACACCTTCAGAAAATCAATTCCCAGCAATTCTCTCACCCAAAGAATTGATCATGGGCCTAAAAACTCGCCTCTTCAATATCCCATGGGCCTGACAACCCGCTTCTTTAGTCCATATCCTAAGCTAACCAGCTACACAAATAGATATATGGCTATGGATACAGTTCTGGTACAGTGAAATGAATGTCTGAAGGTTAACAGACTGCGTGAGCGAATAATGGTCATGGAGTCATGGATGTATGCTCTAGGAATCATGGGAGAGATGATGGTCCAAATGATGGAGAGTGTGAAAATGAGATAATTCCCAACAATATCTTTGCATGTTTCCAACTTGACACTTGTCATGTTGGGAGCTATTTTGGCCCACTTGTCCACAACTTTAGAACTTAGGATAAAATAATTATGCATACTTTATGTTTTAAGAAATATTAATATAATATTCATTTTTGGCTTAATCTCTCTAGCTTATCCCTTTCCCTTAACTTTTGTCCCTCCCTTTCCCTAACTGGTGGAGTTTAGTCCCCCATCTCTTTTATCTTGGCTGGTCTACACACAACGATGTATTTTATATTAATCATGAGACATATACAAAATAGGAGCACTGGCCTTTAACATCTAGGCACTCTAGCCTAATTCCAAAACAATAGCATCCTAGCTTATAATATATGGCTCACCAGCCTATAACACATATTATATACACAAGTCTCACTAACCTCCATAGTGCATGCACTTTAGTTACTGCGTGCGGTATTTGGGGATGTGCACGCTACATCATTTTATTGTGCAGTACATGTGCGCACTATGCCATGAAAGGTGCATTAAAAATGATGTCAAAATAGCTCAGCAGCTTAAGTACACTTACATTATATTTACAATTGGGTTCGGTCGAGGGATATTACAAAAAGTTTCTCAAGATGGAGGAAGTCAGGATGATAAGCGAAATATTTGAGGCAAAGAGAAAGGAGACCAGCAAAATTAGCTGATCGAGAAGAAAGGGTACTGGAATAATTAAATTTGAAACCTTTTGTATCAACACGGACATAGTCAGGCAGATAAACTGGTTTGGGTACATCAATTTGGAATCGAGAGATAGCAATATGAATAGTGGAGAGTTGTGCACTTATTTCATCAAGCCTGGTTGTTAAGGCCTCTTGGCCTTCTTGAAGTGTTTCTACAGAATGGTGGAGATTTTTACTATGCTCTTTCAAGGTGAAAACATCCTTGGCTACTGCATCGAGGTTTTGGCTCAAGCAAACTGACTGGTAATTGATATAATTTTGAACTTTGATTTTCTCAGAAGGTTCTGCTGGAGTAGGATGATGCAAATGGATGAATTGTAGATCTCCTTGCAGTGTTCCATTGGAGATTGTGGAGTGTTGTTAATAGGGCCAAGAGACTTATGTGGTAGTAATGCAGAGGATGTTGGCTCTTTAGAAAACATTTTGAGTTCAATAACTACTTCAAGAAGTTGTTTACAAACTGTGCAATTTTCATGTTGGCCTCTGTGGGTAGGTGACCCTATATTTGGAAGAACTTGGTATTTAGAAGTAGAAGGTTTGATAAAAAGCTCACAAGAACTACTACAAGTGGAAGAATATGGTTTATGTATAGGGGAATGATGTACATACTATCTACTAGGAACTAGAAATGGTGTATGGACAAGTGATTTTAAGGACTGACTATGATAGATTTGTTGCAATAGTTGTAGGTTGGTGAACTGCACACTACTACTTCCATCATGCCTTGGTGTTACTCTTAACTGTGTGGGAGCTGACATGGCCAACTGTGGATATTTCTGGGACAGTGGCTAATAATCACTACTCCATTCTTCTGGTGGGGTAACTTGGTTGAATCCTAACTAAAGTGGTGTAGTATTTTTGGGACTAACTACGACACCTTCTTTTAAAGCTCGTGTGGTTAAGTTGGGATTTATGGCAGGCATGGTGTTGGAAACAAAGTGTGAACAAATAGTTGTATGTAACTAGGCAATATGGGCTTCATCAACTACATTGAAACTGTGAAACTGGATGAATGCTTGAAGAAACTCATTTATATAGGGGTCAGTCAGAGAGAATTTATATCTGGGGACAATCGAGGACTAATTTGGTCCATTGTTTAATGGAATTTGGAATCCACCAATTAATGCATCATTGAAATCATTCATTCGGGTATCGAGGACACAGGTCAGACAGGATGTATTTAGACCAGGTCGCACCAAAGGATTAATGTCGAATTGAATAAGACCAATATGGATATAGTTATATCCATTTTATATTCCCCATTAAATGTCATCTCTTTTAATAAAGGGAATTTGATAAACACTCTAGGAAAGAGAGATCGAGATATTCACAGATGTAGTAAAGTGAAACAGACTTGCAACACGAAATCGAAACATGGAAAGATCGTAAATTTTTTCTACATCTATCTCTAGTAAAAACCAGTTTGGCCGAGGGTTAAATTCTTGAGGTATGATATGGGAATTATACAATGTTTCATTTGTTGTTTTGTTGACTATCTTATTCAACCACGACCATCGTTTAGATTGAGCAGAAGTAGATAATGTCGAACTGAAATCATAACTTGTTCTGGAATCCATTATAACTTTAAGAGATAATGAAAATTGAATACACCTTGTAAACTGCAACGAGTTTACAGAACTTGATTTGTTGCTCCAAACGCCCTAAACCGCTTTTGTGCCTTCAGCGGGACTTACATGAGCTGTCGATCCTCTATCTTTCTCCCTTACCAGGTGAATCTCTCAACACTACCCTCTCGGAAAAATGGGAACATAGAACAAGAATGGAGGACAATTCGCATAATACCTTTGGCTATTATATCATTTGAACATAAATACCATTATCATCTATGCACAGAAAAGGAAGGCATTTGAATCTAAGTCTCTAACACTGGAGTGAAAGACGGTCAATTCAGCTCTTGGCCTACTGCTCAGGAAAAGACTAATAACTTCAAAAGAAAAGAGAAGAAGAGATAAAAACACACTTTTTCTTTATATTATAAACTCTCTCTAAAATCTGATGCCTACAACGAGGAGATAACTCTGTATATATAGAGTTTTTCCTGGACACAGGTCCGACATGGACTAGACACAAAGTGGAGATTCGATCGCACAAGTCCACGAAAGTGGCATACAATAATCATCAAAGTAAAGCTACAGTGTGGAGATTCTTTTAGGAGGGAACCCACTAAAGCCTCATACAAATATAAAGTAGAAACGACAATATTCCTTCACGAGGAAGGAGCTAAAAGACAAAGTACAAATGTCAAAATTAAGATGATTTTTACAAAGTAATAGACCAAGCCATGTGAAGGCCATGTGAAGGCCATGTGAAGTATCAACTCCGGTCAGAATCATAATTATCATGGCTTAGTGGAGAATAGACTTCATCGTCCCTATCATAGATGTCATTAGCATCATCAGGTATGGGTGGTATAATGCGTGGAACCAAATCATGCATCCAAATGGGTTCATGTTCTCGAAAATAGGTGGATAATGGTGAGTGTTGCATGAATGAATATTGGAGATGAGCTGGTAGATAAAATTCTCCATAGAAATCATATGACGAAAAGAAAGCCAACTAGTGATCACTTGTAAAACCCCAATTATAAAAAACACCTTTATACAAAATATTGAAGTGAAGTGTATCATAATTTAAGGCTGCTTCTGCCATTTTGGTCTGCAAAAATGATAATAATAGTTGAGGAGTAGCATGCCTCAGGGAATAAACTCTACATATATATTGTTGAAGAAGTAAATTAAACCAGGGGCTCCACAATCTGAATGGACTCTGGATATCTTCGCAATACATAATGATACTTACAGTTCTGTTGGACTTAGCAAACTGATGGACTGCAAAATAATCTATTCATCGTAGATGTGGATCAAATATATATGCATAGTGCATGATCTGGTGAGGTGGATGAGTATGCCCAAAGAGAATCCTATCATTGTTAACCCTTTTCGAAGTATATTTATAGATAGTTCTTCCAGCCCAAGAATTGGCCCATCTATGAAGAATGTTCTACTGGAGTTCTCGTGTCAGGGTGTGTAGAAGTTGTGAAAAACATTCTCAACATAGATGAACTGAAAAATTTGAACATACAGTAATGGGGTAGGTGGAAGAAGAGGTGTTGGATCTTGATCCTTGATAAGAAAAAAAAAATAAATCTTTGTAGGCTCCTTCTCTAGAAAGCACATCTGCCAAATAATTCTCGGCACCAGATTTGTAGATGATGTCAAAATCAAAACCATATAACCATAAATCCCATCTGAGAACTCAGGAATTTCCTTGCTCAAGCAATCGGTGGTTATGCAACGTACCTTTCATGTTCTTGAGGTCTGTTTTGACTGTAAATCTAACAATTTTGAGGAACAATCTAAATCTTTTGATTCCCTTTTTAACTGCCAAGATCTCTTTGTGAGAAGATGGATATTTTGATTCAGTAGGATTGAATGTGCTTGATGCATAAGAACATACTTCATCCCTATGAGAGTGTTTTTGAATTAAAACGACTACCCATAAGTCATTGGAAGCATCAGTTTCTAGAATAAAAGGAAGATTCATCTTAGACAATTGCAGAGGTGCTAGATTTTGAATCTTCTCCTTGATTCTTCTGTTAGCTGTGTTCATTGAAATATCCCATCTGGATCATGGCTTAAGACGTTGTTGGAGTAATTTTGTGTCTTTATTCTGGTGTTCATAAAACTATCTGATATAGTTCAAACACCCAAGAAAACACTGAACTTGCTTTATGTCAGGCAGAATATCAGGAAACTGAAGTAGAGCCTTTAATACATGAGGTTGCAGTTGGATAGTTCCTTTGGATATATAGAGTCCTAGATACTCAATATTAGTTTTACATATTACAAATTTGTCTAGTGACTAGGAGAGTACCAAACCATGCTTAAAAACAAAATAACGGAATTCATTAAGATGTTTTTTGTGTTCATTAACATCTTGGCTAAAAATAAGTAAATCATCAATATAGACAAGAAAAAAATTTAAAGGTTTAAAGATATCCTCCATACGCTTTTGGAACTCTGAAGGTGCATTAGTCAAACCAAATGGCATGATTGTCCATTGATATTTCCTTTGTGGAACCACAAAAGCAGTCTTGTACCTGTCTTCAGGAGAAATTCCTAGTTGCCAAAACCAATCTTGAGGTCGAACTTGCTGAAAATATTTGCATGGGCAAGTTTACTAAATAAAATCTCTTTATGTGGAAATGGATATCTCAGAGGTAACAAAGCACTGTTAAGTGCCTTATAGTTCATAACCAATATTTTCTTACCTCTCTTTTGTTCATAATGCTTGTTGACATAAAATGTCAGACAAGCCCATGGACTCATGCAGAGTTCAATAAGATGTATGTCAAGTAGATGTTGGATTTCTTCTTGACACAAAGCTTTCTCTGAAGGACTCATGCTATTGGTATATGCCTTCTGTGGAGTGTCCTTAAACCCTTTTCTGTAGGGGAGAGAAACCAAATACTTCTCTCCTGTCTAGAATTCATCAGGAAAGTCTGACGTGCATTCATCTTTTAGTTTCTGGACAATGTATTTGAGAATTTCTTTTCCATGGATATTAGTATGTCTGAAAATCTTCTGAATCTTTGTCAGATATTGGAGAGTTTCTTCAATATTATCTAGGGTATCATGAGAGATACGTATAACATAGTTGGTTTTCATAGGAAGCTTAACTTGTTGTTTCTTAATTGTTAAACATACAGAATCCATATTTACATTTAGAGGCATGTGTATTTTGACAAAATCTTGCCCCAAAAGAATATCAACACCTGTATGCAAACTATACAAAGTAACATATATCATCATCCCATCTAGGAGAAGCGGAAAATCAAGAGAGAAATGTTGACTAGAGATAACTTCTTTATTGACTTCTCGAAACTGGATTTGAGTTGGCTTCCAGTAACAGGATGGGATGGCCTTGTATTTGCAAAAACTACTCATGGATCCTATATTAACTTGGGAATCTAGAGAATAGGTTCTATAACCAAAGACTTTAATGCCAACAGTTATGACCATGCGGTCTCCAACGAGGCTTATGTCAAGAGCAGGGAGAGAAAAATTCTCAGTTTCTTCAGGTGGAAGCAGTTTAGGAAAAATCTCTTGCTGACCTTAGTCTTCTCAGGTAATAGTGAGAACAGTAAACCAAGAGTTTAGATGATCCAATTCTTCTATATATTCTTGTATCTGACTGGATAAGGTTTTCATCTGAGATCTTTTAAGGTGGATATCATTTTTAGGTTGTCGGATTTCAATCAGGATTTCAGCTTCGGTCTGTCTGGTTGGTTGAGACAAAATACTATCATACTCTGGTTTGGACCATTGTTCATGTGGGATTTCATTCTCTTCATATGTAAACTGTATACTTTGAACATGAGGAAATTGTCTTACTAGATCATCAATCTTTGATTGGAGCCTATTTTTCAGAAGGAAGGTGTCAAGTGCTAGATTATCATTTTGCTTTTGGAGATCATGAATTTATTGTTGTATGGAATCATGAGAAGAGAACATGAAACAATGACTCAAATATGAACATTCATCATCAGAAGAAGAATGAATATTCAAATTATTGAACTGTAACTCATCAATATTATCTGAGTCTGAGTCACAACTGTACACAAAAAAATGTTCATTGTCGAAACAGGAAGAATTTGTTAGATCCCAATCAGCAGGATTCTGATTAGTAGAAAATATTTATGCTATCCTTACAGGAGATCTATTTTCTTTATTGGGACATTTGTTAGCCCAAAGATCCTTGCTATTGCAAATATAGAAACTTGTGGTTTTTCTTGGAAATTTTCTTCTCCTAAAGACATATTTATCTTGCTTCTTAGGAGACCTGACATGTTGTCTTTTATATATATTTTTGTCTGGTTTGTTCCAATTATAAGATTTTCTCTTTGAAAATGTATCAAGTTTGGAACAATGGTAGTCTTGTTTCTTTGAGTGCCTTTTTGGAATTCCTTGGAAACATCCATAATTATATGTTTCTCTTAAAGTATCATAGATAGATGGATTAAAATTGAACTTAATTTTTAGATTTTTCTTTGTTCAGTAAGAGGTACTTTCTTGTTGGAGTGCAGTAAGTATCTGCTGGTGAAAAGGAGTAGAAGACAAGGAGTCCAATTGGATCTTGTTTATGGCTAGATATTTGTTGACTAATTCAGGAACTTTTCCTGGAATTAAAGTAATATAGTTCCTTAAGTAGGCAATATTCTGATGATCTGTTATTTTTCACAACATGGTTTGCATTGTACAGTAGTAGTCATGGAGCAAATCTAGATTGCACAATATTTGGCTCATGAAGAGTTGTGCATGGTTCTCTGCATCAGGTGGAGAAACACCTAGAAATTTGTTTACTAAAGCAGTAAACAGAGTGCTTAAAGGATCTGCATCATTCATTATTTCTTCTTTATTTTCTTGGGAAATCTTTTCCCACCATAATTTTTCAACCCCTATAAAATCCCATGAGATTTGGGTTACAATATCTGTCCAACTAAATTTTGTTTCATCTCATTTTTGGAGCGCCCATGCATTTAATTTCTGGAAGGCTTGAAGGATTTCATCCTGGTTCATGCAGTCAAAGTTGACTAGCAATGTATTTCCATATCCTTTGGATAAATCTGGGTTTTCCATTTTCACATCAATCTCCCCAAGACTCTTAGTCCGTTTTCCAAAAGGACTTTTGTGGGAGGAATAGTCGATATCCGGGCCAGAATTTCTTGCAGCTTTATATGGAAAATTATATGATTCTTTTCTCTTTCGTTTTGCTGCAGATGATTGTCCTACTTTCTCTAGGACAGGTCTAGCCATTTTGATTTCAGGTTTTACTAGTAGGACTACTCGAGAAACTTGATTGGGTAGATTATTTCCAAGAGTTGTTAATTTGGAAGTTAACAACTGGGTTTTTTCTTGTACAAGGGCTACCCCTTTAAAAGTTTCTCAAGCTGGAGGAAGTTGGGATGATAAGAGAAATATTTGAGGCAGAGAGAACAGAGACCAGCAAAATTAGCTGATCGAGAAGAAAGGGTACTAGAATAATTAAATTTGAAACCTTTTGTATCAACACGGACATAGTCAGGTGGAGAAACTAGTTTGGGTACAACAGTTTAAAATCGAGAGATAGCAAGATGAATAGTGGAGAGCTTTGCAGTTATTTCATCAAGCCTAGTTGTTAAGGCCTCTTGGCCTTCTTGAAGTGTTTCTACATAATGGTGGATCTTCTTACTATGCTCTGTCAAGGTGAAAACATCCTTGGCTACTTCATCGAGGTTCTGGATCAAACAAACTGACTGGTAATTGATATTGTTTTGAAGTTTGATTTGCTCAGAAGGTTCTATTGCAGTAGGATGACACAAATGGATGAATTGCAAATCTTCTTGTAGTGTTCCATTGGAGAAATGTGGAGTGTTGTTACTAGGGCCAAGAGACTTTTGTGGTAGTAATGCAGAGGATATTGGCTCTCTAGAAAACATTTTGAGTTCAGGAATTGCTTCAAGAAGTTGTTTACAAACTGTGCAATTTGCATAATAGCCTCTATGGGTACGTGACCTTGGATTTGGAAGAACTTGGTATTTAGAAGTAGAAGGTTTGATACAAAACTCACAAGAACTACGAGAAGTGGAAGACTGTGGTCTATGTATAGGGAAACGATGTACATACTTTCTACTAGGAACTGGAAATGGTGTATGGATAGGTGATTTTAAGGACTGGCTACGAAGAAGTTGTTGTAATAGTGACGGGTTGGTGAACCGCAGACGACTACTTCCATCAGGCCTTGGTGTTACTCTTAACTGTGTGGGAGATGACATGGCCAACTATGGATATTTCTGGGAAAATGGTTGATAATCACTACTCCATTCTTCTGGTAGGGAAACTTGGCTAAATCCCAACTGAAGTGGTGTAGTATTGTCAGGACTGACTATGACACCTTCTTTTAATGCTCATGTGATTAACTTGAGATTTATGGAGGGCATGGTGGTGGAAACAAAACGTAAACAGATAGTTGTATGTAACTAGGAAATATGGGCTTGATCAACTACATTGAGACCGTGAAACTGGATGAACGCTTGAAGAAACTCATTTATATAAGGTTCAGTCCGAGAGACTTGATATCTGGGGACAACAGAGGACCAAGCTGGTCCATTGTTTAACGGACTTTGGAAACCGCCAATTAATGCATCATTGAAATCATTTATTTGGGTATCGAGGACACATGTCAGACAGGATGTATTTAGACCAGGTCGCACCAAAGGATTAATACCGAACTGAATAAGACCAATATGGATATAATTATATCCATTTTCTATTCCCCATTAAATTCCATCTCTTTTAATCAAAGGAATTTGATAAACACTCTGGGAAAGAGAGATCGGGATATTCACAGATGTAAAGCGAAACAGACTTGCATCACGTAATCGGAACATGGGAAGATCATAAGTTTTTTTCTACATCTATCTCTGGTAAAAACCAGTTTGGTCGAGGGATAAATTCTTGAGATATGATGCAAGAATTATACAATGGTTCATTTGTTGTTTTGTTGACTAGCTTATTCAACCACGACCATCATTTATTGTGAGCATCTCTTCTAGATTAAGCAAAAGTAGATAATGCAGAACTGAAATCATAACTTGTACTGGAATCCATTATAACTTTAAGAGATAAAGAAAACTAAATACACCTTGTAAACAACAACGACTTTGCAGAACTTGATTTTTTTCTCCAAACGCCCTAAATGGCTTCTGCGCCTTCAACGGGACTTACCTGAGTTGTCGATCCTCTAGCTTTCTCCCTTACCAGGTGAATCTCTCAAGACTATCCTCTCAAAAAAATGGCATCAAAGCCAAAGGTATTGTGCGAATTGTCCTCCATTCTTGTTCCTGAAGACAGGTACAAGACTACTTTTGTGGTTCCACAGGGGCAATATCAATGGATAGTCATGCGATTCGGTTTGACTAATGCACCTTCAGAGTTCCAAAAGTGTATGGAGGATATCTTCAAACCTTTAATTTTTTTTCTTGTATATATTGATGATTTACTTATTTTTAGCCGAGATGTTAATGAACACAAAAAACATCTTGATGAATTCCATTCTTTTGTTTTTAAGCATGGTTTGGTACTCTCCAAGTCACCAGACAAATTTGTAATATTTCAAATGAATATTGAGTATCTAGGACTGTATATATCCAAGGGAACTATCCAACTGAAACCTCATGTATTAAAGGGTCTACTTCATTTTCTTGATAGTCTACCTGACATAAAGCAAATTCAGTGTTTTCTTGGGTGTTTGAACTATATCAGACAGTTTTATGAACACCAGGCTAAAGACACAAAATTACTCCAACAACATCTTAAGCCATGATCTAGATGGGAAATTTCAATGACCACAGCTGTCAGAAGAATCAAGGAGAAGATTCAAAATCTATTGCCTCTGCAATTGCCTAACATGAATCTTCCTTTTATTCTAGAAACTGATGCTTCTAATGACTTTTGGGCAGCCGTTTTACTTCAAAAACACTCTCACAGGGATGAAGGATGTTCTTATGCATCGGGCACATTCAATCCTATTGAATCAAAATATCCATCTTCTCACAAAGATATCTTGGTGGTTAAAAAGGGAATCAAAAGATTCAGATTATTCCTAAAAAGTGTTATATTTACAGTCAAAACGGACCTCAAGCACATGAAAGGTATGTTCCATAACCACGGGTTTCTTGAGCAAGGAAATTCCCAAGTTCTCAGATGGGATTTATGGTTAGATGGTTTTGATTTTGACATCATCTACAAATCTAGGGCCGAGAATTATTTGGCAGATATGCTTTCTAGAGAAGGACCCTGGAAAGATTTAAAAATGTTTTCTTATCAAGGATCAAGCTCCAACACCTCTTCTTCCACCTACCCCATTATTTTATGTTCAAATTTTTTAGTTCAACTATGTTGGGAATGTTTTTCACAACTTCTACACACCCTAACACCAAAACTCTAGCAGAACATTCTTCATAGATGGGCCAATTCTTGGGCTGGAAGAACTATCTATAACTATACTTGGCAAAGGGTTAACAATGATAGGATTCTCCTTGGGCATATTCATCCACCTCTATAGCTCATGCACTATGCATATATATTTGATCCGGATCTATGATGGATAGATTATTTTGCAATCCATCAATTTGCTAAGTCCTACATAACTGTAAGTATCATCATGTATTGTGAAGATATCCAAAGTCCATTCAGATTGTGGAGCCACTGGTTCAATTTACTTTTTTAGCAATATATACCAAGAGTTTCTTCCCTCAGGCATGCTACTCCTCAACTATTATTATCAGTTTTTCACACCGAAATGGCAAAAGCAGCCTTAAATTATGATACACTTCACTTCAATATTTTGTATAAAGGTGTTTTTTATAATTGGGGTTTTACAAGTGATCACCAATTGGCTTTCTTTCTGTCATATGATTTCTACAGAGAAATTTATGTACCATCTCATCTCCAAGATGCCTTCATTCAACACTCACTATTCTCCGCCTGTTTCTGAGAACATGAACCCATTTGGATGCATGATTTGGTTCCAGGCATTGTACCACCCATACCTGATGATGCTAATGACATCTATGATAACAACGATGAAGTCTATTCTCCACTAATTCATGATAATTATGATTCTGACTAGATTTGATACTTCACATGTCTTTCACATGGCCTTCACATGGCTTGGTCTATTACTTTGTAAAGATAATCTTACTTTCGACATTTTTACTTGGTCTTTTAGCTCCTTCCTCGTGAAGGAATATTGTCGTTTCTACTTTTATCTTTGTACAAGGCTTTAGTGGGTTCCATCCTAAAACAATATCCACACTGTAGCTTTACTTTGATGATTATTGTATGCCGCTTTTGTGGATTCGGGCGATCAAATCTCCACTTTGTGTCTAGTCCATGTCGAACTCGTGTCCAGGAAAAACTCTATATATACATAGTTATTTCCTCTTTGTAGGCATCGGGTTTTAGAGTGAGTTTCTAATATAAAGAAAAAGTGTGTTTTTATTTCCTGTTCTCTTTTATTTTGAATTTATTAGTCTTTGCCTGAGTAGTCGGCCAGGAGCCAAATCGACTGTCTTTCACTTCAGTGTTAAAGACTTAGATTCAAATGCCCTTATTTTCTATGCATAGATGATAATGGTATTTATGTTCAAATGGTGTGTGTGTGTGTGTGTGTGTGTGTGTATATATATATATATATATATATATACGAATAATCACTCCAAACTATCTAATTGCACAACTACCCAATGAAATATTGAGTGACTTTTCAAAGTAGAAATCAATATGAACACATGTTGTTGCCATTACAAATTATTCTGAGTTATGTAAATATCTAATACAAAAAACAAATTATTTGACCATTACAGAAATGTTCTCATGAAATACGAATTTATTTATTATAGAAGAAGGTTATAGTTGTTCTCCTTGTAATAACCTCATAAACAAATGTACAAGCAACATAAATGCCTAGTCAACACACTACCTATTACAGAGTGTGCATAAGACGAGTGTTTAAACTCTATATACAATATATGTGACCAAAAATTTGGAATAATGAAATTCATAGTGCATACGGGGTTTTCCCCTTATGTGATTTCCACCAAGGATTGAATTTACAAGTAAATCAACTACCCTTGGAAGCCTCGGGTAACATTATCATATCAACAAAACCTTACTGTGAAACTCTATATTGTAGTGGATAGAACCTGGAAACTAGGTCTAAAAATATGGATGTCGGAACTCGAATATCATTTTCGAGTCGAACGATAACCGGGTCCCTTGAGCGCGAAGATCCAAATCATGCAATAGATTACGGGAATTAGTAAATGAAATTATCAGCATGCAAAGGATTAATAGAAATGAATTTATATTCAAAAGCTAGTAAATAACGAAATTCAAACATGATAAATAAGTCACATACATGGTAAATCAACGAAATTTAATACTGAAGAATTAACACAGGAGTTTTACTTAGCTTGCGGTTGGCGTGGGAGCCTTTCCGATCGGCATCGATGAGTGAATAGATCCCCAGCCCGAAGGGGAGAATTGGATCCAAAGAAGGTTGATGGGTACCGTGGCAAGGAAACAGGGGCCCCATCATTAGATGTTGGTAACCAAATCTCTAACCAAATATCTCAGAAAATCAATATACAAGAAGCAAATCTTAAATCCAAAATTATAAATAGTGTACAGTATAAAACGTACTCCGCAGGAATTGCACAAATTCAGATCACATGACAATTCTAGGAGTTTCTCTACCCTCATACTTACCAAAAATATTACAGGTCGATGACAAAGAACAATGAAACCATAACAGAGTTTTGGATACCTAAATCCCTATTCTTTTCTTTCATACGAAACGAGGGGTTTTAGACCAGTTAATTACTAGATTTTCAAAATGGACAATAATGTTAAAATTCGCTAAGGTTTTTAATGACTGAAATGATTTACATAGTGGGAATCGTAACCTTGTACATGTTCTTGTACAAGAATGAACAGGGTGAATAGAATAATCCTTGATTAAAATAAACCTTACACAACAGTCAAGAAATCCTCACTGCAGCTACAGATTTGACTTACGACTTCACAACCTTGAATCCGAGTATGCAAGTCTAAACCAAATCAGAATATACAGAGAACCCAATAGGGGAAAACCAATATTAATTCAAAGTAACGAAGAGCAAATCCCTTACCTTGACGAAGAACCCTCGTGAAGAAAATCATGGGTTACACAGGAACACTAGCGTTGGATTTCTTTAGGAGAAAATATAATAAAAGTTAATCACTGGTTTTGTAACGACAGGTATGCCGTGAGCATCTCCCAAACAAATATCAGGTTACACCTTAGGGTAACGATCGAGGGTGCTTCTAGTTGATAGAACCCTAATATATTTGGAACTATCCCCAAATCAATAACTCGAAACCGCCTATGTAGAAAACTTTCTAAGATAATGGATTCTAGAGTATTGAATTTCTACCTCATAGGAGAGATAAAACCACAAGCCAACACCATTGTAGAACATATTTTTTCTTAACTATCCATGACTCAGGGAAATATTGCAGAGAGTTAAGTTTTAACGAGAAGGGAAAGCTTTCAACGAAATTATAGGGAAAGAAACAAAAGAAAATCGGATTTCAGAGAAGGGTTGGTACCGTAAGATAACCAGGGAGTTGCATATCCTTAAAAAACACTGTAAACCTTAACCGAAAACCAAAGGGACAGACTAATATGATAAGCTACCTAGAAAAACAACAACCAATACTCATAATAATGCAATGTGCTAGTGCATGTTTTTCTTATCTGTTAAGTGCAGTAGGAATACAAGACACCTAGAGCTTCCAATACCAATACTCAGGATGGGACTACAACTGTGCTAGACAAGAATGGAGAGACAGATATCACGTAGGGAAAAAACACCCGACATACTCCATAGGAAAACGTTACAATGACCTCCCTCGGTATCGTTAGAGTGGTTTTAGTGAAGGCTATAGATTAGTACCATACCATGTGACACGACGGAGGTGGATGACTTACATTGGTCACAGTGGCCGATAGGTAACTCTTGAGGTACTGTTGCAAGCGACCATTAATGGGTTAGATAGAAAACTTAAATCTGCGTCTGACACCCCTGTTCCAACGTCATGCTAATTTATTGTAGAGTATGAAATGAAGTTAAGTAGGGTTACGACCATACCCTCAAGTCGCATCACCTCTCGTCTAGTCGAAGGCGTTACCTTACAGGACTACCATATTAGCAATTCAGATGGGTAACGGTTTCGTTGGGGCAATCGTAATAATTCCCATCTAGTGGTCAGATGACTAATAGGTCATTAACGTTAACACTTTCGGAAGACACAATAGGTTAATGATAATCAGGAGTTTAATTGCAACCAATGTTCACAAGGCCTAGTATCCGACCAACTAAAAGAAATGTAAAGTCTCGTTGTATTAAAGCCTGTAATTCTATGGTTTAAGAAACATGTTTTTAAAACTAAAAACCGTATAGACCCTATAGGATACGAGTTGTGACCATGCTTAAGGGTGATGGTATTTTTCTCGTGGGGTCTCCTTTATTTTCTAATGTGAATGTTTATGTATAAAGTGGATATAACACTAAAGACCTTATATGTAATATAAATGATAATACCTATGGGAAAGGTTTTAGTGCTAGTATGTATAGGAATGCCAATAGTATAAGGCTAGTAGGTTTTTACTAACCTTTATTAATAATTAAATATCCGAGAGACTAGGGTATAGTGCAAAGTTTACCATGAC
>ML778931.1:1334978-1385741 GCA_009831015.1 Picea engelmannii | reverse complement strand
GTCAGAGTAGTATCTATATTCAAACGAACCCAATGCAGAGACACGAAGAATTGAATCACCTTCTATTAATTATAGTTGAAAAATATAGATATTTTTGAGGGATTGGTTTAGAGTGTACGAAGTTATTGCAAAACTGGATATAATTTATACATATATTTTTGCTTCTCTGTCATGTATAAATGAACTAATGTGATCCATTGCAATCAAACGAGGGCTGTCGGTGGCCAAAATACGGGAAATAGTCGACAAGAAACAATCCACATCCGATTCCATACTTTTATGAAGACTCTTGTTCAGTAGAGAAAATGTAGGAGGTGGGCACTTTGCAAGAGTGGGAAAAAATGGAAGTTGAATGTGCGGTCTCTCAGAAGCCTTAGGGGGCATTTTCTTTTCTGAAGACTAAGAAGCCAGACTGAAGGATTCACCGAATCACCACTCCATTGCAGAATGCGTGTGATATGGATCACAATTTTGAATATGAAGCGTCTTCGTTTCAATTAACACAACCCTGGGGCACGCACGCATTAGCTCAGTCCTCACGCATGTGATGCATGTCATATTGGGGCAAGTGTTTGTATGAGTTTGAAAGGTGTGGGTGTTTCAATTCATAATCGACTTTTTGATTAACACGATGGGTTAACCAAGTGATTTAGCCTTTGGCACAATCCCCCGATATGTACACGATTTTCTTTTAAAAAACCCAACCCTTAGCACTGCTGTTATTTCAAGATGTTAGACGCTGAAGCTCATGTCGCGAGAGGACGTTAAGATTCTTTCAAGATGTTAGACGTTGAAGCTGATGCCGTGAGAGGAAGTTAAGATATTTTGAGGGCTTATGGATGGGAGGGTTTAGCCAAGAAATCAGTAAGCTGCATAAATCTCTCAACCACTTTTATTACTATTTTTTCTCTGTAAATGGTTTTTGTTTTCTTTGCTATTTTCATTTTCTGACTGGTTAACTGTATGCTGAGTGTAGATTCAGGTACTGTGTATGAGACAAATAGAGATGTTTGAAGTCACGAAGATAACTATCGTCAACAAAATCAAACATGACAGAGGGAAGAAGTTATTTAATGGATCCATCAATTTAATGGCCATCTATAGGAATGTCGGCTAGCAGGAATTTTAAGTGCGGGCAATATTGTTTGAAGCACAAGATTTCTGTTGGAATATTTCCAAGTCCAACAGCACTTGCTTGAGTCTTTTGCCAGAGATTTACAGGAATAATTTCCTTATTCAAAAGATTGAGGTCAAATCCTGTATCTAGCAAAGTTTTCAAATGAAAAGGCATTCCTTGAATTTTTAAATCCATAAGGACATGGAATTTTTTATGTTGAATTGGAAATACTTGCTCTCCCTAAATCTGATATGGAGAGTGGACAGAGCAGCATGTAGGCTTAATTGAACATGGTTCCAAAGCCTTTTTAGAGCAATTTCTTGGGATCAAAATTCTTCTTTTAGTCCTCCATTAAAGGAGATGAACATATCCTTTTCATCCATATAATCTTTCCATTCCTCAGATGAGCTTAGTTTTTCTTCATTTGAGCTATTTGAAGCAAAAGCTTCGGCATTTCGATGAGTAAAGAGATCCCAATTTAACATATATTTCATCCAATCTGCTTTTACTTTATGATTTTGACATCCCATCATTAGAGAAAGGAATTTTTTGACTTCAGGAGCAGATGGTCTTCTAATGTCTTCTGGTATAACTACTTGGCATCTTCTGTTAATTTTTGTACATGGGTTTATCTGTACAACAAGAATATCTGGTTCATGAGGGAAAGGAAAGTCAGAACACTGTGGGTGTGGGTAGGGTTCTTTTGTAGTAGAATGTGGCGGTGGAAGGTCAGTTCGTGGATTATGATTGACATGTTCAAACTGTAAATGATCTTCTTCTGTGAGTGAAGAAAGGATGGATAGGGTTACTAATTCCCTGCAGTCTAAGCATTGAACTGGAAAAGGAACATGGCCAATGGATTTTGCAAGAGATTGTAATGAAAGGTATAGGAAAAAGGATGAAGAGGAGGATGAGGATGAGACTGAAGAATTATTACGCGATAAGGATTTTTGTGGAAAGGAAACAATTGAAGATTCTTTTATTTGGGCAGAAGTGATCGACCTTGGAATAGGAGCTTTTGGTGTATCAATGACCCAGTCTGTGGGAAAATAAAGATTTTCCCAACGAATTTTTTGATGCTCCACTTTTTGATTTAAAGGGTCAGTTAGAACCAAAGTACTGGATTGAGAAGTTCGGCTAGGAGTATGCAAGACTGCTGGGAATAGAGTATTGGTATGTCTAAAGCATCCCCTGGTTTGGATAGATATATTTGTTCTAGTTTGGCACATATCAAATCCAGTGATTATGATTTGGAGTTTTAATATGTCTCCAACATTATCATCAAAAGTATATACAGAGAAGTTGGTAAAACAATCAAAATAAACAGGACCATTTGAAAGAGGGGCTACTATTCCTCCTATTAATGAATCAATGAATTTGTTGTGTGTCGTATCCATGACTGTACACAAAGCATAGGCATCAATGCCTTTGTGAACCAAGGGACTAATTCCAACTCGGATGCATCCAAAATGTAAATAATTTGTTCCATGCTTTTTGGCTTCATTCTGGACTTCTTTGACATTTATCAAGGAAATAGTCTGGCTGACATCACTGTTTTGTTGTATCCTACTAACTGATTCTTTTACTATTACCCTAGAGACAGCCTTGAGATGAAACATATTTAGGTCTTTATAGACTTGTCTGGGAGATATAGCGGGTAATTTCCAAGCATCTTGAGATTGAGTTTCTACTTCTTCAATGCTGGCATAATTTAGACTATGGGATCTATTGTTAGCAAACATAGATTCTATACTACTAATAGAGTCTCTTCTAGATGTACTTTGATCTTCAGCATTTTGTAATTCTCAAAAAGAAACTGAAGAATCCATTATGTTATAGGAGAGATAACTATAACTGCATAGAAAAGAAGGGTGTTTAATCTTAGTCCTCTGCTCCGAAGAGAGAGAATGTCAGATAGGCTCCTGGCCGACTACTCAGGCAGAAACTAGTTACTCTTTCAGGAAGTCGCAGAAGTGGAAACCTTGTCTTTCAAAGGCCTGAGATTTCTGATATGGCTTTAGAAAGTCGGAAGAGTAGAAACATTGTCTTTCAAATGCCCGAGACTCTTGATATGGCTCTAGATTATTTCTTTTACTTTAAAACAAAACTTAATAGAGCGAGAGATATGTTATCATACCCGGTGTGATTTATACTCATTCTCAGAGATTTGTTCTAAATTATATATAGTTCTTGGAAAATTTCTATGATGGAATAAAAACATCCTGGCAGTATCAATGACATATGGATGAATAGCGCTGAGATTTAAACCAAACTTTTTCCACCAATCTTGAAGCCAGTTTGGTTCAGGAAAAGAGGAGAACTGATCAGAAAATTTAATTATACAGTAATAGTATCGATATCTGTCAGTCCATAAACAAACATGATCCCACATTGCTTTATACTGGAAATAATTTATCTGAAACAATTGCTGATAAGGAACTTGTTGTGGCCATGACTGTATATCTCTCATTCTATTAATTTGGAAAAAATTCCATGCTGGGGTTTGGTTCCAACTATGTGTTTGTTGACAAAACCAGTTTCTATTTGCAGATATGATTCTAGTTAAATCTCCCATTTCAACCAACTTCTGTCTAGTTGCAATAGTAGATGCTTGGTGCATTTGTCCTATCACATGTTGTGGGGGAATGACATGAATGTTGGTATTTGTAGAGAAACCTAGTAACCCAAATTCTACCCCTTCAGACCATCTTAGCTACCATTGTGGTACCCAATTCTAACAATATATATCCCATGTTGTATGATCATCCAGATATTCTGTGACTGGAATATTTCTATAATCATCCCAAGTGTTAATTATCACCATCCTTTTTGAACAATATGCAATTTGGGACTGTGATTCTGAGATAAAAGCCAAGGTCTTCTTTTTTGGTGGATGGTCATTTATACTTGGTAGAGTGATATAGTATCCAGGATCTCTGCTAGCGGTTTGGGAAGAGCCATGTGGTTCTACCGCTGATAAAAAAGGAGTTCCTAGGATACAATCAACTGGTAGGTCTCATAATAGAAATTTCATTCCTAAAGCATACTCATCAAATAATAAGATTCCTTTAAGAATTTCAAAATCCATATTTGTGGAAACATTCCTCAATCCTATAGCAGAATAACTACTAGGAAACCAATATTTGTGGGGAATTAAATATTTATGAACTAAGTTCACATCTGATCTTGTATCCAGTAATGCATTCAAACAAAAGATTTCATAATTTATTTCTAGTTTTATCTTCACTTGATATTTCTGAAATCTGATAGGCAAGATTTTCATTGCGCTTTGCCCTTGGAGTTGGGATCAGGTTTTAGGCCTTTGCTCAATAGGTGCATCTTCCAAAGGAAGTGGTCTGGAATCTAACTGATTCCTGATATCCCTGATTTCTTGTCTTGCCCAAGAGTCTACTTTGTAGCTGTCTTCAAATTCTTCTTCCAATTTTCTAAATTTTTCTTTCAAATCAGTAGCTTCTTTTCTTAAAAGGATCATTTCTCTGGCTAAATTAGTTACTGATGTATGCTGTAACTTTGCTTCCTTATTGTATTTGATAAAAGTTTTGGTATTTCTATCAAAGGAAGCTTCTAAAAACAAAGGTTCTCTTTTTGAAGATTCAACATTCTTTGACCTTTGTTCAGTTTTGATTGATTTTAAAAATGTTTCAAGAAGAGAATTCTTCATATCTCCTTCGGGTAGGGATTTTGATTTGTTCTAGCATCTGTGCTTCTTGGTCGCCCACATTGCTGAACATGCAGATTTTTATCTTTTCTCTGGCATTGATTTC
Source organism: Picea engelmannii (assembly GCA_009831015.1). Taxonomy (NCBI): domain Eukaryota; kingdom Viridiplantae; phylum Streptophyta; class Pinopsida; order Pinales; family Pinaceae; genus Picea; species Picea engelmannii. Next base: position 1,380,839 of record ML778931.1, on the reverse strand, counting down.
TAGCTCAAATTCAGACTCGGAGATATTAGAACTATCTTCACAAGAACATAAGTTAGGATTTTTACATCTGCAATTTTGATTCATCAAAACTTCTTCTTCTGATCTATATTCCAAATCAGAGGCACTTGTGGATTCTGAGCAACATCCTTGTTGCAATAGATGTACTTCTTCTCTTTTTGGAAAGGGGTTGTGCGGGCATTGGTTTATCTAATGATTGTTTGACCCACATCTGTTGCAATGTATTCTCAGAGCTAATTGTTTGCTAGCCTGAGATTCTTTAGCTTTTTGTTCAGAATGTTTTCCTTTTGACATCCTTGATGCTTTATTTTCCAGACAATTATGTGCAATGTGTCCAGTTTTGCCACAGATCCAACACTGAACCTGTTGCCTGGCCTGATGAGCATGAGTTTTCAGTTTGATGTCTTCAGGCTCATAATAGTGTGTCTTGGGTTTGTACCTATATCTTTTCTTTTCTTTGAAATCTTTTTTCTTTTTTCTTTTCCTTTTTACAGGGTCTGAAATATATAGACCGTACTTCTCGCATATAGATTTTTTGTCTGGTAAGTGGGATAACTTATTTACAGAGTTATGAACTTTCATATTTACACACAACCCTACCAGAGCTTTAGTAATGAGAGAATAAATTTCTCCCCATGTGTACGTCTCATATGGAAGCTTAAAAAATTTCTGCATTTTCAGATACTCTACAAATTTACTAGGTATGGCAGCCAAGTAAATTTGTTTTCATAAAAGGTTTTGACTATCTTGCACCTAAAAGATTCTCTGTGTCCAATCCTTATGAAATTCTTCAAATTCTTACAGCTTTCTACATTTTATGTTCATAAGGATTAGCTCATGTTTGTCTGCTAATTCTACTTCGGTTCCACACCAATGTTCAATGATTGTTGTGGTAAGGGCTCCTATCATGTTATTGTGGGGGGTCCCATCAATGTGATATACCACATCACCTTGTTCATCTCTTAGGATTTATGCTTCCATCTTAGCAATCATTATTAGGGATGAAATGAATTCCCACCATTTGCTAAGTGTTTTAGTAAAACATTGAATTATAATTACACATTAATACATTATAATAATGTAATACTTAATTATTATAATGTTAAAATAAATTATAAATATATTATAATTAATATATTAATAAATTCAGAATTAATACAATTATGTATTAGTCAAGTATTTATACATTAATAAAAGAAGATGTTTAGTCCTTATTGGTGTCACAACAATGTGTTGTCAACTTTGCTATTAACCCTGATTTCCACGAAATAGTTCTTTGCAATGTAACCCCTACCAATTGCGCAACCTTACTTCTACTAGTTTGCATGATTTTCCATGAAAGACTCTCACACTAACTTTTACACACTCACTAAATATGCTCGCATACATTGCTTTCACTCCTTGGAAACACCTCAACTCTCCCCCCTCACCGACAATGACATTTTTCCACAAGTGTTTCTCCATAAAAACCTACACCTTTGCATTCTCCCTCAAACCACCTCTGATTCTCTCACGCCACACCTAGTCTCCTTGCCTTTTATATTTCACACCACATAGTTATGCCACTAAGAAAAGTAAATCTTACTTTAGATCTGGCAGCGTAGTCGTGCAAGATTCCCCGACCAATTATCACATTTCAAAAGACACGAGAATTGAGAATCTTGGAAATGCTGGTCAAGCCATGCCAAAAGTTGGAGAAGTGCTCCAAGTTTCCAAAATGTTCATTATTGAATATTACAAAGTAGATATTGGTCACATCAACCCACTAAACCCGATTGGCTCCACTGTCGGCCAATTAGACTTGAATTACACTGTGGAGGTTAGTAACGTTAACCCACGGAAACCGACTGACACTATTGTCGGCCAATAAGACTTGAAAGTATTTATTATTCCACTGGATAGTCATGGAAATGCTGAAAGTGGTCTGGATCCCAATGTTGAGTGTATATTTCACGCTAGATTTCAAGATCTTCATCATGATCTTCATCTTGTTGTAGGACATGCCTTGTCCTTATGACCCATGGATGTTTTTCTCTGATAAAAAGCATTTATACTCATTTTCAGAGATTTGTTCTAAATTATATACAGTGCTTGGAAAATTTCTATGATGGAATAAAAACATCCTGGCAGTATCAATGACATCTGGATGAATAGTGTTGGGATTTAAACCAAACTTTTTCCACCAATCTTGAAACCAGTCTGGTTCAAGAAAATAGGAGAATTGATCTAAAAATTTAATCATACAGTAATAGTATCGGTATCTGTCAATCCATAAACAAACATGATCCCACATTGCTTTATACTGGAAATAATTTATCTGAAACAATCACTGATAAGGATCTTGTTGTGGCCATGACTGTATGTCTCTCATTCTATTAATTTGGAAAAATTTCCATGCTGGGGTTTGGTTCCATCTCTGTATTTGTTAACAAAACCAGTTTTTGTTTCCAGATCTGATTCTGGTTAAATCTCCCATTTACAGAAGGTTGGTTCCCAGAATGAAACATTGATAGTCTATCAGTTGGACAGATCAGACAAATGATTGATAGAATGTATGTTTCATACAAAGTCATGTGTATGAAAGGAAAAACAAAAGTTGAAGTAGGCAAGTCCATAATTTGCCTTCTATATTTCACACCACATAGTTAAGCCCATATTTGAGGTAAAAGTAAACAATGAGTAGCATTAATGTAAATCATGTTGACATTAATGTAAATCAATCAATGTAAATCATATTGTCATTGATAGCATTGACTTGGCGTCATATTGTGCAATATCATAAATGTAAGATCTATTGCAGAATATATGAAAGGCTAACTTTCGTATATTCCGGGCTGCTTAGAGTGCATCGTCGAATGAGGACGTTCAGATGACCTTCCCGTGCAATCTCTTACAATCCAACTCAGATCATTATCATGGACTCATGAGGTTTTTTTCTCCAAGAATTTTGTCAAAGTATCTCGCCTTAACAAACGGGCAGTGCACAGGAAGTCGACAGCACCTCCACTTGCGCAGTAATTTTCATATGTTGAAGACACCCACTCATTCTGCTTGGCTAACATCGTTATATTAATAATACATTGTTATATATATAACAATGTATTATTAATATATTTTGTTATTACTATAATAATATTTTATTAATCTATTTTTTAACAAGGTTTAAATACATTAATATATAAAATATTATATTACATCAATAATATTGTAATATTATATTTGTATATTTATGAATATTTTATTATTAATAATGTATTTGGATTATTATTATTATTAATAATAAAGTATTATTAATATTATAAATAATGTAGCCCAAAGGGGTTGGATCTAATGGTGAAAAGCGAGTTTTTCAGCGTTGGGCAAGGTTCAATTCCCATGAGGAATTTACCTAGAGCCATGTGAGCACCTTGAGGTAGTGGTTGAACATGTGGTTGCACCCAAAGATACTATATTAAATGGTATCATGACGCGTGGACACATAAGTGGATCAAATCCCACCCTCATGTCCTTCAAATTTTTGAGCACGGATGGGGTGCCACCTGGAGAGAGTTTGCGCACAGCTGGAACATAGCAGCCGAGGGAGTTATTAACCTCGCCGGCCAACCCAGAAGCATTCATTCCTCCATGGCTCACACCATGAGAGGATTTATGGTAATGGGCCTCGTCGGGCACTCGGGCAAGCGAACCATCCAGGCAAGGCATACCTGGCAAACGCAGTGGTCCTCTCACGCATCAATGGTAGTTATAGGGGTCACTTCACCCTTAAATGGAATTAAGGGAGGTAGACATGTCTTGTGTCATGATCCCTCCATTTTTTTCCATCTGGTGCACCCTCCTGTTTATGCTCCTCGGCTCCCACTATAATTCACAAGTTTTTTCTTGTTCCGACCTCTCAATTTTCACAAGTGGCATCCTCCCCAAATATCTCAGCTCCACCTCTCCCCAAGGCTTCTTTGCCTCCCTCCCTGACCAAATTCACCTCCCCTTTTCCTCCATCTCCTCCCTCCACCACCATCACCTCCCCTCCAGCATTCCCCGGGAGAGCGAAAAATCTAAGAGGGTGGCCCGTGATAGGCGCACACTCTCTAGAAGCAACAATCTCACCCCCTCTCAAAGGGCACTCATCGCCCACTTCGCCAATCCTCGACACTCCACCCAGAGATTAAAGTCGACTACCCTGCATGGATCCTCTTTGGTAAAACTAGAAACAAAAGCCTCCATTGCCCACCACCCCATGTCCCCCCCTATCACTGTGCAAAGTCAAAGAGGAGGCGCCACCCCTGGATGTGCGCACTACTATACCCACCAACCTCCTAGCCCCTCCCATAGTCAAACCAGTCGACCTGTATTATGGGGATGGAAACTACCAAGTAGAGGAGGAGATCCCTCCAAGATGGGCTGGAGATTCATACAAGTACAACCAAAGATACTACTCTATAAGATGACATAGCAGTGGGAAAAGAGAAAGATGACCAGACCCGGCACTTCGCTAATCGCCTCATGGAGGAGCATCTCAACATCCTCTTCGAAATCAGACAAAGGCAAGCAGACCAGGAGCACTCTCAACGAAGCCTCAGCCAAAGGATGGATATCTTGTTCGAGGCACTTTCAGATGCTCCAATGCATGAAAAATGTCCAGCCTACAGCCAACGGTTCATCCCATCTTACAACGTACATGGTCAACACGACCCAGTGACAGATTGATGTTTACACGTTTCGACTTTTTTCTGTTCAATTTAGTTGCAAAATCATTGGTCTAGCAATCTATAATGACCTTGATTTCTTTTACTACTATATTTACATAGTCTTATTCATTTTATCATTTCTTATAGTTTTCTTAAGTCGAAAGAGGCACTATCTAGTCTATATTTTTTTGCTCACGCAGACACACTGCAATTTTAGTGTCAATTGTAATTTTGTTGTAGAAACTCAGATGGACATGGAAATGCCTAAACAACAGGAGGCCACCTATGCTAGTTTCCCTCTTAGGGTGACACAGGTGGTTGACACTTGTCTCTGTATAGTCTATGGTTGATATTAATACAAGGCTCTTTTTTTATTTACAAAAAAAAATATTGTAAATAATGTATTGTTATTAATTTTATTATTAATAAAGTATTATTTATTAATATAAATATTAATAATAACGCATTAATAATAATATTTATTTCCTAATTATTCTTTTACAATGCAAGTTTCCCGTCAACTAGAAACAACCATTTTATAAAAGTGGTTGATAGACACCGATCAACGCCATTAGTTTGAAAAGGTGAATAAATGGGGTCAATCGGCGTATATCAACCACTTTTATAAAGTGGTTGTTGCTAGTAGTACCACAGTAGGATTTCCATCATATGACATCAACAAGGCCAAATCCAAGATATTCTTGTGCATAAATACTTCCATTGAATGTTTGTATAATGTTATCTACATGCCCAACGCATTTATTACAATATAATAAAGCCCACAAATAAATTTTGGAAGGAATGAACAAATCCAAAATATTCTGAAGTACATTCAATGTATACTTGTGTAATGCCATATTCATGAGTCGTCATTTTGGAGTTGGCTAAACATTCTACCTTTTGGGTTTTTTGGTAGGAATTCGACGATGTAACTTTGGACAAAATCGCTATTTTATGTGGTTTAAATTGCATTTTTGAATGCATAAATGGATTCAACGTGCTCAAAAATCGTTGGGGCAGTCGGATTATACAAACTTAGCCACTCAAATCTGCAAATCCAACCATTCATCACCCGATTTTGAACAAAATCAAACGGAAAAAGTTGTCTGAAAACAACCAAAAGGTAGAAAGTTTAGACTACTTCTTTTGAAAGTAACATAATGTATTTATTGCAATGTAGTTCATTTAGTTTAATGCGTGTTGGGTTTGGATAGTGGAGGAAGGAAGCAAAGAGAAATTTTTATAGCACGTAATTGAAGGGTAGTTAAAAGCATGGACTTTTATGATTTTTCCAGTTCCATGAATTCATCATCCTTCTCACATTTTTAAAGGCAGTTCATTAAGCAACTACTTCGAAGGTAGCTTGTGTTGGGAAGACAAAGTATTTTCCAGTTCCACAGTTTGATAGGAATTTACCTCAAGATTAGGCTAGCATTATCTCACCCACAAAAAATTGTGCAGCCTGAACCTCGAGTTTGGATGGCTTCCAAAGTAGAGAGCACACAGACATATTCAAAAGTAGAGAACGCCAATCCAAAAAGGCAGGTTCAAACAAACATTTTATTTACTAGCCAATATTCTTAAGCAAGTGATTTCAAGTTTCAGTACCCGGGTTTATAGTTATTGTTCAAGTTTGAAATGAAATATGTGCTAGTAGATAACTTGGAATCCGTTAATAATTTGCAGTATACCTTCATTTATTTACACTTCTTTTTGTCTTCCCATAAGATCCCATGTGATAAATGAGAAAAATGATATCTAAAGACATTCTTTGTGGAAATTGAACATTTTCTAGTGTCAACCTTAAAGAAAAAAGTAGTATAAAAATAAGGGGATGACAAAGACCTAGTATATCTTCATTTTGAACCTTAAAGAAAAAAGTGATATAAAAATAGGGAATGACAAAAACCTAATATATCTTCATTTTGTGCCTCACTATTTGTCTTCACTCCGGATGTCTACCCCTCTTTACATGCCTACAATATTCAATAACTTCGTTATAATTATCTCACTATCACACCCTTGACTATAGATGGATATAATTATAAATCATCTGATGATCATAGATAGGGTTATTTGTATTTAACTATATACATTACTGAGAATAACTTCGTTATAATTATCTCACTATCACACCCTTGGCTATAGATGGATATAATTATAAATCATCTGATGATCATAGATAGGGTTATTTGTATTTAACTATATACATTACTGAGATTGAGATCTATGGGATATTTTATTTTAAATTTAAATTAGAGTTATTGTATTTAACTATATACATTACTGAGATCTATTGGATATTTTATATAAAATTTAAGTTATCTCTCTCATGTGAATTGGACAATCTGGATTGAATGATTTATTTATTTTTCATTGTCTTTATTTGTCTATACCACTACTTGTATTTGTTCGAAACTTTGAAAACCCCACTTTTATTCCTTCCCTCATGTATGCCATGCAAAATTTATGATGATTATTATTGTTTAAATCGGTGGAGGTGATAGGATTAAACCCATAGCCTAAGAGTATACACAATAGTTATATTTTTTATTGAAATAATTAATAAATAAAAAATAAGTAGCATTTAGTTATAGATTTATTTTATAAAATAATTATTAAAAAATTAAAATTAATTAATTAATTTTATTTTTATTTTGTAACTTATTCAAATAGAGATGAAGTAAGGTATGTACACTTTTGTAAATTAAATAGTCAAATTTTTGTGAGGAGAGGGTTATTTGTCTCCAAAACAATAAGATATCAAATATGAATTTGGTGTTTAGATAAATTGTAATGTTAATTTAAATTATTTTTATATATAATTTATTGACCAGGAGATAGGAATGTGAAGGAACTTTATATAATAAAGTATATGTTTTTTTTTTCCCATGAAAAATTAACTCAATTTTATATAGTGTATAAAATCTTTTACATCACAGTGACAGACAAACAGTCCAATACGAAATGTACAGACAGTCAGATCGGTAATAATCCCGTTGAGTTCGGTCCGGTAGCAACGAGAGAACATTCAGATCCACGTCAACAGGAATGGCATCAAGGCCGTTGACCGTCCCATGGAGTGAGCACGATCCAATCGGTAACGCCAATTCACCACCTCCAGCCAATGACAGGCGGATGTTCAGTATGATGAGGCAAAGTTCAACTCCATGAACAGAGAAGAAAGTTGACGGAGGGCTACACCATCCGATAGTCGACATACACAACATACACGTCGACATACACAACAGATAGATGACCAGAGACGCCTCCACCAACCTCCTGGCAGCAACAGACGGATACACAGAGGGGGTGACAATGTACAGCGCCGCATCACAGTGAAGGAAGGAGACGGTGGGTAATATCACCCACCAGACCACCGAGACAGCAACAATGCAAACGGTCGATACAAAATCACCGAACCCAGGACTGTAATCAGATCACAGCTGGTTCGAGACCCATGGCGAGTCCGAGCAGAGCACCTGGTCAAGATTCAAAAAGGTTAAGAGTGGTGGTAGGGCTCTCCTGACCATTGTCGCAGTGTAACAAGTAGAGTCTGCCCACTTCATGATTGAGAGCTCTTTTGGATAGAGCATCCGCCTCCGAATTAAAAAATCTGGGGAGATGTCGGAAGGTGATGTCGGAGAAGGAGCTAGCCAACAGTTGAGTTTTGAGAATAAAATATATGTTAAAAAGGTAAGAAAATATTACTTTGAATTTTTCATTGTATTTTACTCAATTATAAACATTAATTGAATGCTTATTTTAAATTTGATTTTTTTTTGCTTAATTTATTGTTATCAATTAAAATATATTTTTTTAAAAACTTTTCATCATGAAAACAATACATAAATATATACCCTTCTCATTGAAATTATGAGTGACCCTTCAAGCTTCATCACTATTGGTGACTATGAATCGATTATTATTTGACTATGAAAACGTTTTTACTTATTCTGTCATGAGGAAGGACATAAGATATGTCTCGACATCAAAAGAAATATTAATTTACATAATTAATTTTTTTTTTTTAATATTTTTCAATTAAAAAATATTATCTATTTTGTCTTTAAATATTTTTATTTAAATGATAAACAAAATACATAATATTTAGTTGTTTATAATTCATTATTATACTTTTCATGGCATCCCGGAAAAGATATATATAATTCGCTAACTATATATTAATTCAGTTGTAAATTTATGACATTTTCCAAAGTTTAATATTATGTGATTGAATTTATTTATTTTTTAAATATATTTTTTTTTTTTTGTGTTACAATGAGTGGATCAACTGAACCTCGTGGCACTTATTACAAATGTGGCACTGGCCACACTCTTTAATATTATAGACATTACATTAATTGTTTTTTTTTTTTTAAATCTTTATCGCATGTGTTTCCATCTTGCTATTTTAGCATTGGTTTAATGCTCCGAACTGTTGTCATAGTGCACCTCATGCCATTTAAGGCTTTGAGCGATGACATGTATAATTCCCATAATTGTAGAACTACAATTGCATTCCCCCAAAGTCGATGATGAATAGGGTGCGATAAAACATATATTGCAATCATCGAATAAGTTAAACAATATTTGATTGGATCCAAACTTCAATTGCATAGGTATTTCCAGTATGCCGATTCGTTTTATACAAAGTCATTTTATATATAAGCATATGAAATAAGATGTCAGTTTTGATTATGTATCTCTCTTTCATATTTTAATATATATATATTATAATTACCCATCTTTAACAATAATTCTAATATTTTTATCTCACAAGTTGTTTTACTCCAATTTTGTATTAGTTCCTTTTCATTTAAGTGCATAGTGTCCTTGCTATCTTCTTGGTTTAAGAGAAGTGCTAATTTGATTGGAAAATGAGTACCCATCCAAGAAAAATATAACTACAGAAAGTATGTGTTCTACAAAATGTTGATTCTATAAGGAAAGACATTCTAAATATTTTTGCATCTATTCAAAAAAAAATTAAGATTTTTTTTTTTTTTTGCAAATCTTAATATTTCAACTTCATTCTCTGTGATATCTTTTTTTTGTAGTTCGAGAATCTACTAATATTTCATTCTTTTGATATATTCTTAGTTGCTTCCTCTAACTTCAAATATGGGTTCACAACAATGATAAGATGGTATATATTTTAACTATGGGGTTGGGAATATAGAAGGTGTAAGGCCTTGGGAGCTTAACTCGGGCATGCACACTTCCACCATAGTTAGAATCGAGAAAGAATGATGCTTCATTTGGATGAGGAGATGAAAGTATTCATATAGAGGGGAGTTTGGGTTCCTTGTGTGCACAACGTGTCAAGGGATGATGAGTCCACCAAAGGTACCTTATGATGCAAATTAAATGACAGATGGTTTGAAAAAGAGTTGAGGGAATGACTTGGGTGCTCCATCAATGAAGGAAAATCAGCTAAGGCAAGGGGGGGGTGCACTTAGGAGAGTCGACCCAACTCACTTAAGGGGAACGCAAACCCAAGTTGATGATTCAGTTTGATGGATGGGGCGCACCAGCATGAGGGGCGTACCAAGGTTGGGCACGTCGGTCCCAAGGGACACAATGGTTGATGAGCACCTGGGTTTGTTTGGGAGATTGGGTCTGTGAAGGGGAATGATGATTTGTTTGGGTTTGGGCAATAAAGTACACAATTTGTTTGGACATGGGTTTGCGAAGGGGTGAAACACCCCTAAAGGATGTGAGGGTTCGTTATGGTGAACTTTGGAGAGTCTATAAGAGAACAAGGGTGCACAACCAAGGAAGACAAGTTTTGGGAAAGACAAGGAGAGAAACAACTTTGCAATTTTAAGGCAAATGAAGGAAGGAAGCTCCCTAAAGGATCCAAGACCTTCCACTCTGGGATGACTTGTGCTTCCTTGAGGTGGGTTTGTAGGAAAGATATGGGTGAGCTTCTCTTGGGCCGAGTATGGAAAAACAAGTCTTTTGGGGGCATGTGTGAGGAAAAACCAAAATTGGTGAAGTCTGTGGATTGAAGAGGCAGAGTCTACATAAATGAAGAGACAACAATTTTGTGGTTGAGGGCATGTTTTAGGTACACCGCAGGTGGTTGTGGAGATGATTAGGACAAAGACTCTTGTGGTCATGGATCTATTCATGAGTGTCTTGGGGAGGTGAGGCAATTCATTTGACTATGATGAAGTTGTAAACTAAGTTGATAGTGCTCATGTTGTAAATTTTTTTGTAGTAAAAATGACTTAGTCGAGTGTTAGGAACGATTTGTGTCGCCCACACTATATCTATGTTTCTCTTTTATGGTTTGTGTCACCCACACTAGATCTATTTTTCTCTTTTATGTTTTGTTGTTGTTCTCTTGGATTCTCATGCTCTTGGATGTATGCTTAAAAATGACTAACTATTAAATCAATTAACAAATGTCTAAGTACACAAGAGTTTCACTAGAGTAGGAGTGTGACTCACTGATATCCTAGAACAATGTATGGGTATGCTCTAGGTGAAGAGGTGTCATCCAGATGAAGTAATATTGGTGTTTCCAAGCAACAAAGCATGAAATGTTGCAATGTTGCATGCCCTCAAGAGGTGCACGATCACAAGACATGGTATGGGGATGTGAAAAATGGTATCAGAGACAATTCCTTACATATTTTGGAGAAGGTTTGGGGAGATATTCATCACTATCTCGACGATAGATGTTATCAGAGAAAACATTGAAGGCATTTTGTTGTGAAGGAAGTTCAGTGAGAACATTCGAAGACTTGGTGAATAGTTTGGTGCAAGGAACTTATTCATTGCAAAATTTGCATCATACGTATGATAGAGGTTTAGTTGATAGTGTGATGGGAAGATTGAGCTGAGAGAATAGCTTGTGAAAATCAAGATCAGGGTTTGTGGTGAAACGAAGCACTTGGAAAGGATGGGTGATCATAAAACTAATCGCATAGTTCACTATAGAACTTGTCGCAAACTTGATCACAAAAAAAGACATGGTTTGTTTGACTCGTGATGAAATTCAGTGTCAGGATTGTTTTTCGCACATTGGAGAGACCAAGAACAGATTTCATTGGTAGAACCGAGCACTTGGGAAAGGCAGATGAATACAGAATTTTCTGCATGACTTGGTGCAGAGATAATTGCAGAAGTGATTAACGAAGCAAAACATAGAGGGTGATTGCAGAAGTTATCACGAAGGGAGTAGTTTTAGGTTGCATCAAGGTGAAGCACTTAGGTGCATTGGACAACTTGTGATGATCTAGAGAAATTCCGCAATAGGTAGTTGGTTGAGAACGTTTCCATCATGATGTCTTTGTGTGATGCATCACTGAGAACTGCACTTGAGATGAGTTGGGTTGTAGTAGGTCGTAGCCTTCAGATGAGGTAGGTATTCACAAAGTTATGGAAATTCATTAGTATTAGTATGAATTGACATTTGGGTAGTGGATGCATGGTGCCTTGAAGCAGAAGAAGTCGAGGTGTGGATATGGAAAGGCATTGGATATGTGTTCAGCTAGTTGCATGAGAAGCATAGGAATTATATTTTTTTTAAAGTGGACGAATGGACTCAACCTTGTATCACAATGAAGGTTTTGTAGGATTATGTAGTTTTGGATGGTGGTTTAGGTGTGTTCACGTGGAGAGTTGGTTGCTTGGGAAAGTGGAGGTCCAAGAAAGCAAGCTTAGAACATGGTCATCATGAACAATGTTATTGGAAAGGTATGGTGGGATTGAGTTCTTGCACTTCCTAAGTGTTGCAGTGAGTTATTTAAAGGGGATGAAGATGACATAATGGTTCAAGTGGATTTTGTTTTCATGTTGAGAATTGGAATACTTGAGGGTGACTCAAGGAGTTTATATTTGAAGAGGCCTTGCAACAGTTTGGGACTCCTTGGTTGGTAGAATGTGTAGAGAGATTGGATGACCTAATTGGAAAGTCCATTGGTGGAATTAGGTACATTTAGATGCAACCATGGAGGTGGCTTGAGGTAGCTTCCTAACTCTTTGATTAGGTTCATTGGATGGGTCACTTTGGTGGTGGGCAGTGAATTTTGGACGTGCTGAGTTTCATAGGATGGGTGAGGCACTCTGGCACTTGGTTCCTTAGCCAAATTTTTGAGCCAGGTGATGACTTGATGAGTTGTGATGGCAATGCCATATTATGGACACTTTCACTGGGTGCAAGGAAATTGTTTTCTAAGAGACAGATGTATTTAGCAAAGGAGTCGACCAAGAATTTTTGACAACCAATCTAAATGGGAAGAACACATACCAAGTGACTGGGGTGGTGTTTTTTCACCTTTGGTATGGGACATTGGATGAGGAAAAGTGCACCTTGGTGAATTGCATATGATTGTGTGATGAATCATAGATCTGACATGGGTCGTTGGTTGAAGTTGGTAGAGTATTGGTTCTAACGTGCCTAATGTGTGTAAGTTGTTTGAGTTGATTCATTCTACTTACAACACTTTGGACAATTCGTTTGGACGTTTTGGGAGTGTAGACATGTTGGCCACACTAATCGCAGATGTTGAGTTGTATTTAGGTGACTTGAAGGAAGGAGGTGAGTTGGGGATTTTCCTTTGTTTGGAGGATTATGTAGACATGTAGTTTGCAACATGAAGGGATTAATTAGGCATGGGTGTTTCTCTTTCATTGGGTACCATGGTTGAGGATTAAGACTAACCATTCCAAGGCTTAGGGCGGAAGACTTGGCAACATTTTGAGGAAATGAAGTAGTGAGAAAAAGAAAATTTGGATGTGCAGTTATTGGGGAAGATTGGCTAATTGTGAAATGAGGTGCATCATGGAGTCAAGTTGCCACTAAAGACTTTGTTTCGGGGTGAATTCATAGTGCAACAAGGTGAGGGGAGACCTTGCATTGGTGTGAGAGTTGTGCAGATGGAACCAATTGCAAAAAGAAGTGAGAGTACAGATGCAAAACCAGCTTCGAAGCAAATCACTTAGACATTGTGTAGGATATCCTTGACGAAGATCAAATGATGGCAGTAGTGATGAGGAAAGGATGGAAATTTGCCTTAGTATTTTGAGTTGGATAGAGTGACAAAGATGTGACAGAAAATACTAAGGTCGAGGATGAGGAAGTGCATTCTTCTGAGTTGGGTGTGGACTAACTACCAATCAGTCCAAGGCATGGGGGATATCAATGCGTGGAGACATGACAAAAATTGTTGAAGTATGGGTGCACTAACAAAATCACAAGAGTTCAACACTTTGGTGAGTTTATAGTAGGACTTGAGTCAACAACAACAACAACAATGAAACAAAGAGTGATCATCATAGTGGGGCAATGACATCTTAGACATTGCAAATAGAGTTGGGAATAAGACATTTTTCCATCATTGTAGATAGTTTGGTCGTAGACAAATTTGGAAAAAGGGAAGTGTGGATGGTTTCTCAGGTTGCAAAACATTGTTGTCCAACTTGGACACTTGGGGTTTCCACTTTGGAAGGAAACTTAGGGTTTCCACTTTGGTAGAATTTTGGATTTCTAGTTGGCACGAAACTTGGGGTTTCCACTTTGGTAGAATTTTGGATTTCTAGTTGGCACAAAACTTGGGGTTTCGAGCAGAATTAGTTACAATGGAGGCATGAGTTGGGAAGAGATGTGGAGATCATAGATTTTTTGGATTTTGTTGAGGATGGAAATAACTTGAGGTGGGGAAGGATGTAATGCATTGGGAGATTATCTCGAGTGTGTGCACTTCCACCAGAGTCTCAATCGGTAGGAAGTACTCTTGGTGGGGATGAGGAGATGAAAGTCTTCATCCAAAGGGGAGTTGGGGTTCCTTGGGCACATGACATGACAAGGTACAATTCCACCCAAGGTGCCTTGCAATGCAACTCAACTGATGGTTAGTTTGATGAAATGTTAAGCGAAAGACGTGGATGCTCCATCAATGAAGGAAAATAAACTAAGGCATGGGGAATGTACTTAGGAGAGTCAACCCAAATCACCAAAGTGGTATGCACACAAAAGTGGATGAGTCGATTCCATTGATGGGGTGTGTCGAAATGAGGGGTGCACCAAGGTTGGGCCTGCCGGTCCCAAGGGACACAACTATTGATGAGTGCATGGTTTCGTTTGGGCGACCAAGTCCACGAATGGGTGCAACAATTTGTTTGGGTGACCAGGAACATGAAGGGGCATGACGATTCGTTTAAACATGGGTTGACAAAGGGGAGAAACACCCCCAAAGGACATTATAGTGACCTTTGGAGAGCCTATAATGGAACAAGGGTGCACAACCAAGGAAGATAAGTTTTTGACAAGACAAGGAGAGAAAGAGCTATATGATTTTGAGGAAAATGAAGGGAGGAAACTCCATTAAGGAGTCAAGTCACTCCAAGTTTGGAGGACTTGTGTTTCTTTGAGGTGGGTTTGTTGGACAGAGATGGGCGAGATTTTCTTGAGCTTATTTTGGCTAAGTTTGGAAACACAGGTCTGTTGGAGGCATGTGTGAGGAAGAACCGAAATTGGTGATGCCTATGGAAATGAAGAGGCAGAGTCTGCAAAAATGAAGAGACAAAAATTTTGTGGTTGAGGGCACGTTTGAGGTGCATCATAGGTAGTTGTAGAGATGGTAGTGACATAGAGACTTATGGTGATAGATATGTTCATGAGTGTCTTAGTGAGGTGAGGTGAGTCGTTTGACTCTGTGGAAGTTGTAAACAGAACGATAGTGCTCATGTTGTAACCGTTATGCAATAGCAAAGACATAGATAGGTGTTAGCCACAATTTGTGCCACCTGCACTATATCTATGTTTCTCTTGTTTGTTTCATTGTTGTTCTCTTGTATTCTTGTTCTCTTGGATGTATGCATAAAAATGACTAAGTGTTAAAGTAATCAACGAATGTCTAAGTATACAAGTCTTACACTAGTCTTGCACTAGAGTAGGAGTGTGACTCACTAGTAGCCTAGAATGAAGTATGGGTAGCCTCTAGGTGAAGGAAGAGGTGTAGTCTGGACGAGGTGACCTGGGTGTTGCTAAGGAGCCAAGTGTGAAACATTATGGTTCCACATGGCCTCAAGAGGTGCACGATTGCAAGGAACGTTGTGTGGATGTGACAAAGGAATCTCAAATATGGGCTTAGAACAATGATAAGATGTATATATTTTAACTGTGTGGTCAAAAATATATAAGGAATCTCAAATATGGGCTTAGAACAATGCTAATATGTATATATTTTAACTATGTGGTGAGAAATATAGAAGGCAAGGAGATTGGGTCTAGTCTGAGAAAATTAGAGGTGGTTTGAGGGAGCATGCAAAGGTGTAGGATTTTATGGAGAGCCACTTATGGAACAAAATCATTGCCAAAGGAAGGGGAGAGCTAAGAACAACATCATTTCCAAAGAGAGGGGAGAGCTAAGGTGTTTCCAAGGAGAGACAATGATGTGTGTGACCATCTTTAGTGAGTGTGTAATGAAAATAACCACCACCTCTACGGTTTGCATTTCCCTCAACCTATTATAAATATCCCTGTCCCTTCGTCCCCTTATTTTCTCGTTTATTTTCTCGTTGTGGGTTACATGGTATAGATCTCAGTCTCAAAACATATGTCCTTGAAAGACTATGTGACTTGTTCCATGTCCATCATGCATGACAGAAAAATTCCAATGCCTCCACACCTAGAAATTAAGAACTTGAAAGTTCATGAATGAGCCTTTCGTTCGAGATGTACATAGAAAAATTTGACGAAATAAGAGTTTAAGAATATTATTAACCAAGCAATATCCATAAGCTGAGACATGTTTCTCGCATCAATTCATTTCAGCTGAAATATCTTGATTCTCATTCTAAGATGTGTTAGACATTCTTTAATTTTTCCTTATGCATGATTAAAACAAGTTGAGGTTCACAGGTCTTGGCACACCATCAACAAATTATGCCAATTTGTGATAGTTTTCAGATTCCATAATGTGAGAAAAGACCATTGCAGAATTCACCATGATTAAAACAAGTTGAGGTTAACAGGTCTGGGAACACCATCAACAAAGTATGCCAATTTGTGATAGTTTTCTCTATTTCAATTAGATTCCATAATGTGAGAAAAGAACATTGCAGAATTCACCATGGAGGAGCGTGTCCTTTGACTATGAAATTATAACACTAGGGATAAAATTTACAATTAACTCTTTATTCAACTATACAATATCAAATATCCTATAAAATCCTCGAAAGCTATTGGTTTTTCAACTTTCACAAATTCTTTGATGTATTATTTTTCAAACCATCCATGCTAAAAGCCAATGTTACAATGTTATATGTGGTGACAAGTTTCCCACTTACATGCTAGTTTATTTGAATTCTCTAGAATAAAATGACCCAATTTCTTTCATAATTTTTTTTGTTCTTCTAAAGAGAGTTGGTAGCCCATTTATTTGGTAAACAAGGTTGGTGACCCTTTGGCTTGCATAACTATTGCATATGCGTGGATTTTTTCACTCTCTTTAAGAACCAAATGATTCTCTTTTGTTGTTGTAACTCTTTGACATATTGTTTTATAATATATTTCTATAAGCTTTTTATACTTATCCTTCTATAAGTTTATTGTAAATGGGAATGTATCATCTTCTTTTTGGAAACATCCCTCTATTATTTCTTTGCCTCAAGAAGAAAAAACCTATTTATCTCTCCCTATTACTCACAAGATTAAACTTTTAACTCCAAAGAGTCACACTTTGTCCTTAAAAGTACCTCATTTCCATGTTTAGCTTTGAAGGGCTTATTGGACATTCCATTGTTTCCCTGCCTGAAGAAAAGCAAACCTATTTATCTCAGCCAATTGCATTGTATATAAGATTCAACTTTTGATTCCAAGAGCCTCACACTTTTTCTTTGAAAATACCCCATCTCTATAATTTCAGTGCATCATCTTTAATACTATTTATATCATTTTGTGTAACATTGTGTTTAATAGGAAAACAATATCATAATTCAAGAGAGTTATAAGGAACCTAGATGTTGTAATAGCTCTAGGCATAACTCAAAGAATGTAACCACAAATGTTTTAAGACCAACAAATATTTCTCAACAAATTTTCAAAACAATAATTTAATTGTAATATTTTTATGGTTATTATTAAGAACATTAATATTTTGGTTTGTCTGGCGATAACTGGCCTTCTCCTTACTCTGTTAGGTCTGTATTGAAAGGGGATCAACTAATGGGCAACAGAGGGGCTTGGTAAAAAAAGAAAAGGTGGTGGATCCAGGACTGAAGACTGAACTTCTGGCAATAAGAGGAATATAATTAAAGCAATAAAAGCCCGCCCGATATAACTTCCTTCTCGCATATGAAGTATCCCGAGCGTACCCCGCCCCATCCAATGAAAGCATCTAAAAGCCTCCTGGAAAATACAGAGAAACTTCCTTGCTTAATTTAATTTACTATTCCATAAGAATGATTAAAAAGGATCAAATATGATCGTTTGCCACAATTTTCTTCTGATTTGCAGGGCAGTGTCATGCATGTCAAACACCCACTCATCCATTTGCAGAGCAATATCCAGCAGTTGGGTGGATTATAGGCCATTTCGCTGTGTAGCAGGCTGGATATTGGCCGCCCCGTTTTCACATCTCTTCCATACGACCGATACAGCATGTACTGCTAAACGTATGTTCAAGCGATCTTGGGTAACTGTTCACCAATTCCTGAGATTACTCAATTCTACGTTCAGAGTCCAACTCAAATAATCCGTATTGCTCTGATCTGCGGCATCATGTAATTGGCCACCGTCTCCAATTTACACCAACAGTTGATGTAGATGAACAATGATGTTGGAAACGTCCATGATATAATAGCGTACGGCGTCATGATATTGCGGTTTAACCTATAAT
Organism: Picea engelmannii; assembly: GCA_009831015.1. Classification (NCBI taxonomy): domain Eukaryota; kingdom Viridiplantae; phylum Streptophyta; class Pinopsida; order Pinales; family Pinaceae; genus Picea; species Picea engelmannii. The sequence continues at coordinate 1,362,280 of ML778931.1, read as the reverse complement.
TCAGTGTACGCAAAATTCAGAATTATGTGTAGCTGGGTTTATTGATTATAAACGGTCTGTAAGACCAATTGTATTTTGTAGCGAATGCCAGATCCGAACAAGCGACGAATCAAACATACCTTCATACGAAAGGAGAACTTCCTTGCGACCCATTTTTCAGATTGGGCCTTGCTGGTAGCTTTTCATGCTTACTTTTCTAATAGACTATTTGTCTCCAGCACCGACAAAGCAAAGGATCTAATAGAAAGGCCATCGAATAACGTCAATCTTGAGGGCCGGCCCAGAGTTCAAATACTTTGTTCCCCACTACTTTTATCCATCGATGGCAGATTTTGTTGCAGTACACATTCTTTGGGTGAATTTGCCAATTACACAACATTACTCAATCTGACCCCGCCACTAATATTAGAACATTAGACTCATGATACATGAGTGCCATATTTAATCCGGAGATAACCACTCAGAAGGAAAGTTACTCGCGTGGAAACAGGGACTCGAAATAATTGGACGATTCTTCGGTTATATTTATATAGTGTTTAGTGTAAGGTCTGCGTCAATTTAAAGGTCATGGAACTTGGAAATTCAATGCGGTGTTGTTAAATTTTTTCCTTGATCTGCCATTATTTGAGATTGAATCCCTACGAATTTGGGGATTTTCACAACTATTTCAACGATGTTAACCAAGCAGAATGAGTGGGTGTCTTCAACATATGAAAATTACTGCGGAAGTGGAGGTGCTGTCGACTTCCTGTGCGCTGCCCGTTTGTTAAGGCGAGATACTTTGACAAAATTCTTGGAGAAAAAAACCTCATGAGTCCATGATAATGATCTGAGGTAAGAGATTGCACGGGAAGGTCATCTGAACGTCCTCATCGGACGACGCACTCTAAGCAGCCCGGAATATACGAAGGTTAGCCTTTCATATATTCTGCAATAGATCTTACATTTATGATATTGCACAATATGACGCCAAGTCAATGCTATCAATGACAATATGATTTACATTGATTGATTTACATTAATGTCAATATGATTTACATTAATGCTACTCGTTGTTTACTTTTACCTCAAATATGGGCTTAGAACAATGATAAGATGGTATATATTTTCACTGTGAGGTCGGCAATATATAAGGCGTCTCAAATCTAGGCTTAACTATGTGGTGTGAAATATAGAAGGCAAGGAGACTAGGTGTGGCGTGAGAGGATCGGAGGTGGTTTGAGGGAGAATGCAAAGGTGTAGGTTTTTATGGAGAAGCACTTGTGCAAAAATGTCATTGTCGGCGAGAGGGGAGAGTTGAGGTGTTTCCAAGGAGTGAAAGCAATGTGTGTGAGCAACTTTAGTGAGTGTGTAAAAGTTAGTGTGAGAGTCTTTCATGGAAAATCATGCAAACTAGTAGAAGTAAGGTTGCGCAATTGGTAAACCATGATATTCACCCTTTTGATGGGGAATCGAATGTAATGTCATCTTCACTTGTTAATTATAGACATCATGTAATGATTTCCTATTGGTTTTATGTACATGTCTACAGTATAGTGTTAATGATTCGGATTATTTTCGGCACAAAATGAGAGTGGAGATATAATAAAGAAATGCACAGAGATATCGAGGATATCCAAAAATATAACAGAAATGTATCAGAGATGCAACCATAAACACAGATATACAGTAATACACGATTTCTATTAATGAAGGAAATGTACAAAGACTATAAAAATACAGAGTGAAAGACTCGCTAGAATGGTGGCAACTTATCTCTGAGAATAGATGTGATGGCTACTTTTATTCGTAAGAAGATAATTACAATGATGCTCTAAAGGCCTTTTTACAATAAACAGGAGTGTCAAAAACCCTAGACATCCAAAAACCTAACCCTAGGAGATGAAGTGCCAAAATTCATGTGAGCCCCATTTGGGTAAGTCATTACATCAAATTTTCCAGGGTCGTAACTTTTGCATACGATTTTCATATTAGGCACACTATAACCCGTTGGAAAGATCTATCTGAGGACTACAACTGTTAATGAAAATTTCATGATGAAAATTTTCAACCAGTAGATACCAAAAAAAACTTTGTTTAGGGCCTCAAAACAGCGCTAGAAGTTCAAGACCCGAAAAACTGCTAAAAATAGTAAATTACCAAAATTGTCAGAAAGTTGTTTTGAGCTAGATGGAAAAGGTGGGTGGCCACTGATATCCACCAGGATCAATCCTCCCTCCTTAGGAAGAAATGGTGTCCATTGCATTGATTTCCCGGGGAAGAGGGAAAAGCATTCGCTGAATTTGCATCTTGATGAGCTACTTGCCTTGTTGGAAAAGTTGCACTGCTTAGCTTGTTGAAGGTTGTCACGAACCTGTGGTTGGAAGGGTTGGACCTTTTTAAACAGTATGGCTACATGAGATTCCTGTGTGCAGAAGGAATATTTACACTTTGTTGCAATCTTGTCGACCTACTTCTATTGGATAGAAGGTGCTTGGGTCGAGGCAGTAGTGGTTGCAGTATCCTTTTGTTCACCTTTTGAACAGATTGTGAAGAAGATGAATTTTATAGTACGAGATACTACCTTGCGGAACTATTTAGAAGGAACAGTAGTAGAAACTACCTCTAGTATTTTGTAGAGATGACCCCCCAGAGAAATAATGACACTGCGGGGTCGAGACTCATAAACAACATGGCGCTTCTACATATATGGTTGGCCCAAGAGAAAATCACAGACATCCAGTGGGGAAACATCACATAATACCTCATCCTTGAAGGGATGGATGCCGTATGACAATCGACACTGTTGGTTGACACGAAGATCTCGTCCTTGGCGAAGCCACCCGATGTTGTATGGTTGTGGGTGTGGTGTTGTCGACAATCCCAGTTCTTTGATGACCTTTGCTAAGATGAGGTTCTTCTGGCTTCTGTTATCAACAATACAATGCAGCAGGGTCCCCTTCACCCACACCTGTGAATGAAAAAGGCGCTCCCCCTCTTCAGGATCTGTTGGTTCTTCTGGTTGAATTTTTGGGGTTGTGACAATAGCAGTGGGGTCTGCTTCGATGATCTGTCTTTTACCAATATTTTCAAAATTAGATTCTGAATCAGGGCTCGGCTCCTTGTCTTTGATCTCGACCACCAATGATTGTTTTGAGAGACATTCCTTGGTGTTGTGCCAGGGGATTTTATGGAAATCACACCATTTTTCGATGTCCTTCTTTGTATTTCCGTGACCCTTCTTTTCCTTCAGTTTAGACTGGTTTTCGGGAGATTGTTTGTTAGGGCCGTCTTTATCATACTTTGGTTGTTACATATTTGCAGACCCAAACTCTACTTTGTTATAGTGCTTAACTTTCTACTCAATTTTAACAGCATATCGATAAGAAACACCGAGTGATGAGATCTCCAGAAAATCCATTTCAGTTTGGATGTATCTGTGTAGAGCCCCACAATATTTTAGAACCAAATGTCGTTCAGAGTCTTTGATACCCAGCATGGTGCACAAGGTATGGAAGGTATTGGTGAACTTTGGAACTTCTTAGCCCCTCTCTTGCCGCAATGTGGTCCATCTCTTGTACTGGTCCTTATAGTTTCCAACAAGGTAATATTGTTCCTTTACCGCATCCACAAAAAAATCACAAGTGGGCTCGACCCCATATATTCCAGACTCCTCTATGGAAATTTTCTCCAAGTAAGTTTCTCACCAATGTTTGACATAGGGGAGATATTTAAGGAGTGCGAAGGTGATCTTTTCCCTGTCTGAAAAATTATGAATAAAGAAATAACCTTCTAACAAATTTAATCATTTGTCTAGGGCATCCGCATCTATATGACCTTCAAATATAGGATTATCAAAATTAACCTGTACCTTGAAAAGAGAAGTGCTTCCAAAGTGGTTGTTTGATGAAGATCTGCATGTTACTAGTGGTAGGCATTGAAGGATGTGGGAAAAATTCTCCATCATTTCGTCCCTCTATCGCGTGAGAGCTTTCTCAAGCAACAGATTGATAGGATCGTCTGCTATGTCGTTTTTCTTTTGTTTCGCCATGGAGGGTTTCTTGGGCATATGAGAGCAATTTTCTTCAAGAGAGACAAGCTCGAGACCCAACTTTCTATACTCAGACCTCGTCAGGGACATGTACTGAAAAAATGATCAAGAGCAACCTCTTCTAATACCACTGATCCAGATTATTTTCGGCACAAAATGAAAGCGGAGATATAATAAATAAATGCACAGAGATATCACAGATATCTAAAAATATAACATAAATGTATCAGAGATGAAACCATAAACACAGAAATGCAGTAATACATGATTTATATTAATGAAGGAAATGTTCAAAGACTGTAAAAATACAGAGTGAAAGACTCGCTAGAATAGTGGCAACTTATCTCTGAGAAGAGATGTGACGGCTACTCTCATTCACAAGAAGATAATTACAATGAGTCTCTTAAGTCCTTTTTATAATAAACAGGAGTGTCAAAAACACTAGACATCCAAAAACCTAACCCTAGGAGATGAAGCGCCAAAATTCATGTGGGCCCCATTTGGGTAAGTCAGTACATCAACTTCTCGGGGTTGTAACTTTTGCATACGATCTTCGTTTTAGGCGCATGATAGCTTGTTGGAAATATCTATCCGGGGACTACAATTTTTGACGAAAATTTAATATGGAAACTTTTTTTATCGGTAGATACCCCAAAAAACGTCGTTTAGGACCTCAAAACGGCTTCGGAAGTTCAGGACCCGAATAACTGCTAAAAATAATAAATTACCAAATTTTCGAGAAAGTTGTTTTGAGCCAGCTGGAAAAGGTGGGTGGCCACTGATATCCACCTGGATCAGTTAATGCACTGGATCCCATTAGAACTCCACAGTTAAAAACGCTCTGGCTAGAGTAGTACTGGGATGGGTGACTGGCCAGGAAGTCCTAGTATTTTATATGCTTATGGCATTTTATAAACTTAGTCCAATTTATCCCACATTCATCATGGGAATTGTTCTCCTATCACTCTCTCATATATAATTGAGGTGAAGGAGGCCCTTTAAGCATGCAATGGAGTTTGATGTAAAGCTTCTTGTGAATGAAGCGTAGCCAACATCTCTTTCCTTTTAGAGATAAACTACCCCATTTTTCCAGTTTGTGTTCTACAGTGTTTTTCTATCTTATTCAGTAATAGAAGTTGGGTTTCACTGTATTTCTATGTTCTCTTATATATTTTTTTCTATTTCATTGTTATATCTCGGTTATATTTATGGCTTCATGTCGTTCTCAAAATAATATGGATCATGTCATTTTGTGAAAGCTATAATATTTCCTATTGTGATATGGAGAAGGAAAAGGAATGGAGTTTGTCCTAGGATTGATAACGAAAGTCAAAAGGATGCTTACCAAGATTCTTTTCAATGCTAAGATCATTTTGAAGAGCCAAGGAAAGAGATGTGCTATGAACTAATGTAACTTAATTATTTAGTTTAGGTAATAAACCATAATTAAACTTTATAATAAGTATTTGTTCAATATTTGAAATGGATAGTTGCACCCAGAGTTTGCAGAAGACCTCAATATATTGGTGGTGTATGCACTATAGAATTTCCATATCTAAAGCCACTTTTCCTTTAATTCTTCACTATATCTAGTAGAATATATGTAATGTCCCCGGCCACCCAGGCCGGGCCATGCTAGACGAGAGAACACTTTCATTCTCTCACTGCAGAACATACTATAACATACCCAGTATCCAACTGAACTATGCCACATAAATTTTTGAACTACATGCAATTAAAATATATATACACACAGAACTCTTGTGGAAGCATTATATATTAAACATAAATATACAAATACATCTGTAAATACAAGGATTCACACTGAAATAACAGTAAACATATACATGCAGCATATACAGGAAATATCCATAAAAATAAACACAGTTATAACTGCACATATGATAACCTATAAAAATAATCACGTAAGTAACAATGCATCATGTAAATTTATCCCACAATTGGCACTTATCTTGGTAATAATGTCACCAACTGCATGCAGAACTACCACGAACCTCCCAAACTAAGACCACACTGTTCATCACTCTCAACAGTGAGTCACCCCCGAGCTGGGACTAAACTCCACCTGGGTAAAGGGATTCCTAACCAGGCTAAAGGCTCATAGACAACAGGAAAGACTTTGTCTCAGGTTCCAAATCAAACTAACAACCTACACTCCCTCATTCCCCACATGTCTGTCCCACCCAAGAAGTGTGCCCCCTCTCTGCTCAATAGTCCTTTGGTTGCCCCACTTCCTTTCTGGACTTCAACAACAGGTCAGACAGGAAGTCTCAGAGCACTGTAGCTACAGTTTAACACCTTCAGGAAATCAATTCCCAACAATTCTCTCACCCAAAGAATTGCTCATGGGCCTGAAAAACCGCCTCTTCAATATCACACAGACCTGACAACCCGCTTCTTTAGTCCATCTCCCAAGCTAACCAGGTACAGCAACATAAAATGGCTATGGATATAGGTTCAGGTACAGTCATGAAGATACGAAGGATAACTCAATAGTGTGTGAATTCTCATGGATGATTGAATGGATGAACGAATGATGGAAGGAATGATGACAAGAATGATGGGAAATGAACTAAGTCTCAACAATATGTATGCATGTCCCCAACTTGACACTTGTCATGTTGGGAGCTACTTTGGCCCACTTGTCCCCAACTTTGGAACTTAGGATAAAATAATTATCCATACTTTATACTTTAAGAAATATTAATACAATATTCATTTTTGGCTTAAGCTCCCTAGCTTATCCCTTTCCTTAACTTTTAGCCCCCAACCGTTCCTTAACTAGTGGAGTTTAGTCCCCCATACTCTTTTATCATGGTCGGTATGCGCGCAACAATGTATTTTATATTAATTATGAGATATATACAAAAGTAGGTGCATTGGCCTTTAGCATCTAGGCTCTCTGGCCTAATACAAACATAAGCCTCCTAGCTTATAATAGTTGGCTCACCAGCCTATAAAACAAAACATATACACAAAGGCTCGTTGGCCTCAATATCACGCACACTTAAGTTGTTGCACAAGTTATCCTAGAATGTGCACACTTCATCATTTTACTGTGCAGCACATGTGTGCACTATGCCATGAAAGATGCATAACAAAAAATGATGTCAAAACAACTCACCAGCTTAAGTACATTTGCATTTATATTTACAATTGGTTCAGTCTTAGGGATATTACAATATAAAATCTCATAAACAACTATTGTTCCAATAATTTATGTCATGAGTAGTGTGGGTCACCATCTAGCACTTAATTTATACACAAAAAGAGATGTCAACAATCCAAGTATGTTGTGTATTTTCCCACCATTGAGTGACCAAACCATGGAGGTGACAAGACTCCAAAGTGATATTATCATGGTTTGATACTTTAGTTTTATGCTTAAAATACAAGAGGGAATCTCTAATATAGGCATCCACTTGTTCCCCATTAAATGTACTTGCAAACTCGAGAAATTTGGTTTTAGGGCCCAATGCAAGCCATAAGAGGGCGCTTTAGATCTTTGATCCGATCAAACAATTTGGAAATAAAATGGTTTTTTAGTTGGGTCACTTGTATATGTTGTTGTAAGAATTTGTTTTTACTATTGTAAGACTTGTGCTTGTATATCTACAATTGGGACATCATCTCTTTGAGAAGTTTTAGGAGGTGCCATGTGGAATACTTAACACAATAAAGAAAAATAAACAATCTATGAATTTATTGTTTGTTAAGTCATCACAGGTCTTGAAGAAAGCTAGTCCCTACATATATATACAAGGTTTTATGCCTTCTACTTTCCTAAGTTTTGGAAGTTAAGACTACAAGTTTTGATATAAATTGATACAAAATCGAATAGCCCGGACTTAATAGCCTAGATTCTAGAAAACAAGAAAGGTATTATTCCATTGTTAATAATTCATTCTTCTATAAATAATCACGTATTTTATATAAGAATATAGTATATAAACGCCACATTTAATATATATTATAGCTAAATATTTATTACTAACTAATCATTAACCAATCTTTAAGAGTAATTCTAATTATTATTCTCTACATAATCGTATCTCCATTCCTTTATCAATATAATTTTTTCAATATCTATATGTCTTCAAATTGTTTCTATTTAACCCATTAACTTTAAAATTGAGTCTACATAAGAACTGATACATAAAAAATTTAGTTTAAATACAATAGATTTATTCTTAATATCTTATATAAATTATTAACTTGTATAAGAATTGATACATAAAAGTTTTAGTTTAAATACAATAGATTTATTCTTAATATCTTATATAAATTATTAACTTGTATAGATTATTAGATAAAAAAAAATATGAAAGAGAAAAAATGAATATTTTACATTGATTTTTAATTAAGTAAAACTCAAAAAACTTGTGATATTTTGTATTTTAGAAAGGAATTGTATTTTAGAAAGGAAAATGTTACTTCACTTAGAATTTCAGTTAAGCAAATCTTCTTTTTTTTTTAATGTGAAATGAAATGACATGACTTTTCCCACAATCACTAGAATGATGATTAAAATTAATAAGAAAAATGAAATCAAAGATGTTTATTTGAAAACATGTATAATCATTGAAAATATAATGTTTATTTAAAATATAAAAGGAAGGCTTTTGTATAATGACAAAGTATAATCATTGAGGATGCTATGAATTTATTGAAGAAGATATAGGGAGGGTGGTTGAAACTACAAGAAATATAGGGAAAGTGGTTTAGGGAGGGTGGTTGAAACTACAAAAAATGTAGAGAATTTTTAGGGCTTATAATTGTTGGATACTTAATCCTATGAGGTTGTGTTATTTGTAATATTAATGTAAATACAACGTGTCATAGGTGATAGGAATGATGATCCATTGGGGAAGACAAAGAGTCATTTACATTTTTATATATACACCTATTATCTTAATGACAAATACATCAATGTGGAGTTATATTTTCTTCCATTCTAGCTTGACAGTGGTATTAGAGTCACGTTCAATAAATGAATCATTCTCTATCTGTTCTCTCTCCCTGAGCATCATAAATTCCTCCCTGTCTTATCACATACCTACTGGCACCCTAAATGATTCTTCTCCAGTATGCTAGTTTGCACTCTGGTCATTCCAGCTTCAACGATCTTCCAATCTTCTAAGATCGTTGGGTTTTCTCTTGCACAATTCACTTCCCTAACCCTAAACCTAATTTCTATTGCACCATAAATGTAGTATGCTATCCCTATTCTCCCTCTAATGGCTTGAGTCACTATCGTATTCTCTATTCATTACTAGATTCTCATCAGATCCTCAGTATCATTGTTTCCCTATCTGCTAATAATCCTTGGCTAAGGTTTTCCCATTCCACATCCATTTTACCATGGAGCTACAATGGCACCACTCCTAGTGACATATATTCTCTTCATAATAGATATTTCATAGATATATTATTAGTCCCTGCCCTTTGGGTGGTAGGGACTAATAGTAATCGATTTTCCATCCTTCAATTAGTATTGCACTCAAACCAAGAATTTTAATCAAAATTTTAAGATTTTCATATCATTTGCGTAGTGGGTCCTGTAGCCTATGCACAGGAAAATCCTTTGTGCGACAAAACCCTTTGCGTGGAAAAATCCCCTACGCAGCAAAACTCTCTACACGGAAAAATCCTCTGCGCGACAACATCCTCTGCACGATAAAATCCTATGCGTGACAAAATCCTCTGCGCGGCAAAATCCTCTGCGTGACAACATCCTCTACACAAAAACACCCTCTGCGTGGAAAAATCCTCTGTGCGACAACATCCTCTACACAACAACATCCTCCGTGCAACAACATCCTCTGCATGACAAAAACCTCTGCGAAACAAAATCCTCTATGTGACAACATCCTCTGCACGAAAACATCCTCTACGTGGTGAAATCCTCTTCGCAACACGTGGCAAATGAAAGCAACAAAAGCCTTTGCGCAAGGAACTTGCACAACAAGTATTCTTTTGAAGTTTGCAACAATACCAATGACATGGAGTGTCATGATTGTTCCCTCTCTAACCTTATGAAAGGTGATGATGAACCATAATACATTTTGACATGATATTCACCCTACCCTACGACTCATCTAGGAATGCCTTGATTTTCCCAAGATCATGTCATGACTTTGAAAACTTTGGACAAACCTCTAACTCTAGCTATGAAAATCATGGTGCTAATAGTTGGCTCCAATGGGGATGTTATCCTCCCAGTGAGGTAGCAAAGAACTCGTAGACCCTGTGCCTATTCATTGGGTTGCTCCCAAACTCAACTTTCCAACTGTAACTTACAACTTGCTCTCGTGTTGACCTGGAACCAATCACACTGAAATCCAAACCTGAACTGTTCCACCACAAATTTATTCTGCAACTGAACCAAACCCAAACTAAAAATACAAACTGAAAATTGCTAAAATAAATGCTCACCATGCTGAGCTTATTCACACCTACCTACCCCAACTACTTGAAAAAAACTGCCAATCAAGTAATTTCAGATTTCCAATAAAGTCAATCAAGTATCTTCTCACATAAACTGATTCCTTGATTGTGCTTGAACATAATTGACCCCAGAACATGTGATGACAAGGGTATCTTATAATACTTTTGTTTCTCACAGTGGAGACATGGCTGTGAATTTAAATTGAAGAATCCTTCCATATATTCATCTATAGGGTCATAAAAATCATGGATGTTTCACTGATTCCCAAAGCAATCTACAATTTGGTTATCATGCATGGACTGCTCATGTGTATCTTCTACTTGCAGATGTTGCTTCAGGTGTGGATTTTCATACTCATTTCCAGAAACAAAACATTTCTCAATCTTGACATATAAAGGAAGTTGAAAAGGATCTTCAAAAGACAAGCTTTGATAGTGAAAGTCTTGGGACTGAATTTGACCCTCTAAGGCCTCAAGATCATTCTCAAGTTTTTCAACAAACTCTTCTAAGAAATTGACCTTATCTATGGAAGAACATTTACATGACTTCAAATACATGGGTAAACTTTTTGAGAAAGCCTCTTCAATTTGATCATCATCAAACATGTCAAAATATTCTTTAAAACCCTCTACAGAAACATGATTTTCTACTAACTCTGGTTTTTCCATCCATGTTTCCAAGAAGACAATCCAAAAATATGTTATATATCTAATAAGCGTAGCAGAGAAACCTTCAGCCCAAACTTTACACTTTCCTTGGAACGAGTCATAAAACAGTGTAATGAAAACAACTTCATGTTTGACTCTAAGAAGCTTAGGGAAGTCGCGAAAATTTGATATATGCTTCAAAGTCAAACTCAGATCATCTCCACTAAATTTCAGACCATTTCTTAAAAAATATTCATCCTTGGGTAAAGGATTCGAGAAACCATGAATCTGTGAAAAGTCAAAACATGCATACCTTGAAACAATTGTAGCAACATCTGAGTTCTTCATCAAATCCTGTGGAGTGACTAGTACCTTCTTCAAGATTTAAAACCTTCGGACAATGGAGTTTCCATTGATACTCTCACATATGCATATAACTGAAAATGGAGTCACTAGGTGGATGGTTTACAACCTCTTTGTGTTTGACTGTTGTCCACCATTAACAATCAGATCTGAACTTTGTCGTTTATCCCAGGGAAAATGCAACTTTCGGTCCCCGACAAAGATGCCAAAATGTTAATACTTGTAAATTTCTTTGGGCTGTATCAAAGCAAACCCCAAGGAAATTGTTTCGACCAAATTTAGATTGTATTCTGACCTATACAACCAGAGAGGGCTCTCTCAGATGTCTAATGACTGGTAATAACTCAAAGGATTCATCAATAAATGCACAGAAGTAAGATTCTGCGACATGACAGGTTTGTTTTTGTTTTTAAAGAGATGGTAGGACAAGCAAGAGAGAAAGTACCATTGGGTAATGGAGTCAAATTCTGAAATTAAAATATTGGGCTAATGACTGGTAGTGTACTCTTAGAGAAAAGAGGCAAAGTAGGGGTTATTCTTCAGCAATAAGAAATATTTTGGATGGTAGAAGAAAAGAGAAAGGGATAGCCAATCACACTAAGAGAATCTAGCATAGGATGAGTTCTCAATGTAAGTTTAGATGAAATACATAAATATAGATTACTATGAGCAGAGCATCAAGCATGGATGAATTCTGAACCAACAATTTTTAAACACGAAACAAGTATTTATTGTATGAATGGAGCATCGAAAATGGATGAATTCCAAACATTTACTCTTAGCTAAATACTAGAAAGAATAGAAAATTATGGAGATGAGCATTACAAAGAAAATACATACTTAAAGCAACACCATAATGAATCTTTGCTTCATGAAAGCATGATACTTGATACATTTAGCCCATAAAGATAATCAAGAAAAAGATATGTTGTCCAATAGGCTCTCTGGCTGAAAATCCCCCCCCTTGTTTACATCAAAATGACCAAATTATATAGAAAACTAATTCCACATTTGGTTGTTAGCATCGAACTACTACCTCCTAGAATCATGGATCTAGTTTCTTTGAAAGAGAACAATAACTTCAACAGATTTACTAAAAATAGAAAACCCAACTTTTCCAATTCATAATCGTAACCGAAATATTCTTTACAAGCATTGATCATGATCAAACTTCAACCATATGGTTGTGATAAGTCATCATGAGAACGGTTGGACACTCTGTCACCCTTGCACAACAAGTCTGCACGCAACAATAACCTACAAAAAAAGTGCAACGGATTGTGCAACAAACTGAGAAAATAGGGGTTAACGATGACATCATATCCCCCGAATAAAACACTGTTTTTCAAAACTGAGAGAGGTTTTCGTATATGAACTTGTTCTTGAAAAAAAAATCTCTATGTTTTCTAAAAATCCTCTCCATTCTCCTAGGATCTGCGCCCAAAGATGATGACAAGAACAAAATCTGAAAAAACGGGCTGTAAAGATTCATTCAAATCTACCAAAATATGTAAGCTTTTTCAAATCTGAGAGATGTTTTTATTATTTGGTTTTTCTGCGCGGAAACATCCTCTGCGCGACAAAATCCTCTGCGCAACAACATTCTTTGCACGACAAAATCCTAATCACAACAAAACCCATGCACGACAACATCCTCTGTGCGACAACATCCTTTGCGTGGTGAAATCCTCTTCGCAACGCGCAACAAATGAAAGTAGCAAAAACATTTGCACAACAAACTTGCACAACGAGTATGCTTTTGAAGTTTGCAATGATACCAATGACATGGATTGTTATGATCATTCCATCTCTAACCTCATGAAAGGTGATGATGAACCATAATACCTTTTGACATGATATTCACCCTAACCTATGACTCATCCAGGAATGCCTTGATTTTCCCAAGATCATGTCATGACTTTGAAAACTTTGGACAAACGTCTAACTCTAGCTATGAGAATCATGGTGCTAACACAAGTGACTTTCACAAAATGTTTCATAGAAATATCTTAAACTATAATAAAGTTTTAATTTACCTCTAATCCAATTAAACTATGATAAATTTTTAATTTACCTCCAATCCAATAATCTATGATAAATTTTTTATTTACATCACATCTTAGGGAATTTTCCTTTCATGCAATACATTACATCAATTCAAAATTCTTATCTTTCTAACAAAAGGAAAACTTCAATAGAATTTTTTTCAAAAAACATGGCCAAAACTTCCATTTCACAATGTGTCAACATTGCATTGTGACGAACATAATCCAATGTTTCCATGTGATGAAACCCGACGTTGTGATGTGATTAACATAATGTGACATCACAATGTCATGAACATATCTTGATGTTGGATTCAAGCATAACCTTTCACCAACATCACATTATGACAAAATCCAACATCACCCAATGTCACAATGTGGCAAACATATCCCACTGTTGCAAAATGATGAACATACTTTGACATCGCAATCAAATGTACAAAACCCAATGTCGCGATGTGACATACAAAACCCAACGTCGTAATGTGACATTCAAAACTGAGCATCGCAATGTGATGAGCATGGCACAATATCACAATGAGATCAACATAACTTGACATTGCAATGGGGTGAACATAACTCGACGTATTTAAGTAAAAGTGATGAAAACATCCCAACATCACAATGCAATGAACATAATAACCCAACACCGTAATGTAATGAAAAAATCCCAACATCACCATGTGATAACCTTCATTTGTTGAACATACCCCAAATGTTTTATCTAATGTACAAAACACAATAGCGTAATGTGACGTACAAAATGCAACATTGCAATGTGACATACAAAATCCAATATCACAATGTGACATATAAAGCCTAATGTTGCAATGAGATGAACATAACCTGACAATGCAATGTCATGAGCATAACGAGATGTTGCAATGTGACGAAATATCCCAACATTGCAATGTGACAAACACAACCTTGCATTGAAATGTAATGAAGAAAACCCAATGTCGCAATGTCATGACCATATCTCAACGTCATAATGTAACGAGAAGAACTTCTTGTTTATTTGTGAAGGTAATAATTAAACATCTCAATGTGACAAACAAAACTCAATGTCACTATGTGTTGAACAAAACCCTACATTGCAACATGACCAATATAACCTAACATTGTAATGTGACAAACATGGCCTGACATAAAACTATGAAAAAACCCTTCACCAACGTCACATTATGATGCAAGGCAACCATAGTAAACAATATTCAACCGTGGTCAAACATAATCAACCAAGATCAACCATGGTCAACCAAAGTCAAACATGGTCAACCATATTCAACTATAGCCTTTCATGGGCAACCATAGACAACCATAGTTTACCATGGCCAAACGTGGTCAAATGTGGACATACATAGTCTACATGGTGAACCATACACACCATGGTTGGCCATGGTTAACCATAGTCAACATGGTTGACCATGTTGACCAAACATAGTTAACCATGGTCATTTGTAGTCAACCAAAGTGAAACATGATCATCCATGATCAACCATAGTCAAACATAGTTACCCCTCGTCAACCATAATCAACCGTTTTCATACATAGTCAAACATGGGCAATCTTAGTCACTCATGGTCCACCATAGTCAACTACATCTTTTCATGGGAAACCATAGACAACCATAGTTATTTATGGTCAAACATGGTCAAATGTGGTAATACATAGTTTATATGGTCAAACATGGGAGATCAAAGTCAACATGGTTAACCATGTTCAACCATAGACAACGTGGTTGACCATGGTCAACCATAGTTAACATTGTTGACCATCGTTAACCATGGTAGACTATGTTGATTATGGTTGACCAGGTTGACTATGGTTAACCATGGTTGACTATGGTTAACCATGGTTGACTATGGTCGACCATGTTTACCATGGTTGACCATAATTGACTATGGTTCCCCATGGTTGACCATAGCTGACTATGGTCGTCCTAGGTTGACCATGATTAGCTATGGTTAACTATGTCACAGTTCACGATGTTCACTACATGGCCGACCATAGTTGACCATAGTTGACCATCTTCACTGCATGACTATGGTAGACCATGTTAACAATGTATGACCATGTAGGATGTGCTTGACCATGTTTACTATGGTTTGCCATGTTGACTAGATGACTATGGTTGACCATGTAGATTGTGCTTCACCATGGTGACTGTGTGACCATGTAGGTTGTGCTTGATCATGGTGACCATGTAGGTTGTGCTTTACCATGTTGACCATGGTTGATCATGTTGACTATAGTTAATTATCGATGATTATGGTTCACCACGGTTGACCATTTTGATTGTGGTTGACCATGGTTGACCATGTTTGACTATGGTTGACCATGTTGAATATGATTGACTGTTGGAATATGATTGTCCTTGGTTGACCATTGTTGATTATGGATGACTATGTCATGGTTGACCATGTAGACTACATAATGAACCATGGTTGACTAGGTTAACTATGTATAACCATGGAGGCTCTGGTTTACCATGTTGACTACATGACTATGGTTGACCATGTTGAATACATGACTATGGTTGACCCCATTGACTACACCGTTGTGGTCAACCATAGTAAACCAAAGTCAACCATGAATTGGCCATATTCAACCATACCCAACCAGAGTTAAACATAGTTATCCATGCTCAACCAAATTCAACCATGGTTAACCATAGAGAACCATGGTAACACATTTTTGACATGGTCAACATAGTTCCATACTCGACCATGGTGGACCATTGTTAACAATAGTGAACCATAGACAACTATAGTCAAATATAGTCAACTATAATCTTTCAGATGTTAAACCATGGTAAACTAAAGTCAACATGATCAACCATAGTCGACCATAGTCCATTATGATCAACTACACGTTCAATTATACGTTCAGCCTCCAACTCAAACTCAAACAATATGCATTGTTCTGATATGCCGCATCATGTAATTCGTTAGCGGCTTCGAATTTACACGAAATGTCGATATTGATTAACCATAATGCTAGAAGCCTCCATGATATATGATTGCCATATTTCGTTTGGATGTGACCATGAAATTTGCTTGCACGCAGAAAGCGACGGAAATAATTGGACGTTGTCTTGCAGTGATAAATGTAATCTGTGTAGCGAATTTGAAGGTCACGGAACATGGCAAGTCAATGGGATAATAAATATTTATGTGGAACTGTCAATAATTGAGACTGGGTCCATACCTTATCATATGATGTTAGACACGCCGAATCAGTGGGCGTCCTTTTACATTACGGATGCAAACTAGTGCGCAAGTGGAGGTGTTGTTAATTACCGTTCATTGGCTAAGGAGAGAAACTAAAAAATTTCCTCTTCAAGAGAGATCTGAGCATGATAACCAGAAATGGCTCAGCGTTCTAAAGATCTGTAGATTAAAAAATGCATATCGAGGTCATATGAGCGTCCTAGATCATCCATAGTAAAGAAGAAAAAGATGTAAGCCAAGGAATAATCCCTCCAAAGCTGGAAATCCACTTAAATATGTGTTCATGATATTAGTGGATTAAAATGAAGCATAATGGTGAGGCCACTAATTTAAAGCTGTCCATATTAAGTCTCTTTCACATCAATGAATTTCATATATTCTCCACATAAATCAATATCAATGCTGACGTGGGAGATTTTTATTGTGAATATCAAATTTATTTACAATTTTAGGAATATTGAAATTTGAGTTAACCACGAATTTAAAAAAATTCCAAATCTTACACTCATGGACTATATGGTTAAAATTTTTCATTTCTTATAATAAGAAACAATGAAAATTCTCTCACTTTCAATTCTTCATTTGTTTAAAATAATAAATCAGTTCATTTATTCATATGCTTAAAATCATAAATGACATCCATACTTTTTAAAATAGGAAGTGAATTTATTTTAGTTTAAATTCACATTAAATTATTATTAATATGCATTATGTAATATATACCATTTAATTTAAAATTATTTTAGATTGAATAATATTTATTTTAACATATAAATTATTAAATACTTTACTATAATGAATATAATTTATCTTGATTGGCAAGGAAAACATTATTCAAGTAAATCCAAATGAATATTATTTATCTTTATTGGCAAGGAGAACATTATTCAGGTAAATCCAAAAATAACATGGGAAGACTTGTGCTCGTTATGTTATATTATAATTCTGTAGAATAATATCTATAAGTATTTTTTTATCCATGATTCATATATGGAAGATTATATGTTGTTTGGTAGTCATTCAATGTTGAATACTATATTTTTTAATAATAATATAAAATATAAAAATAATTAAATTAGAAAATAAAATATATTTTATAATTAAATATTTATATATAAATATTTATAATTAATTTATGATAAATAAATTAATATTATTATATATTTGTTTTTATTTAAATACTTTGACATAGAGTTTATGAAATAAATAAATAACGGTTTTTTATTTTTTTTCTAATTTCCAATGTATAAAAGGTCAAATATATGTTAAGGTCGTGTCTTGGCTTACAACTAGCACAAGATTGTTAATGCCCATACATAAGAAAGGTAGTTTTAGTTGGAGATTTTAGTGTTATGAGATATTGTTAATGTCCATACATATAATAATAATAAAAAAAAAAAGGTAGTTTTAGTTGGAGATTTTAATGTTATGAGATATTATTCTATGCAAGCAAATATATTTATAGAGGGTAGAGATTCCATGTGGATGGAAAAAATTTATGAAGGAATTAAGAAGACTGGATTGGTATATTGGAAAGGATAACACTTACTAATACTATGTATATTTATAGAGGGTAGAGATTCTATGTGGATGGACAAAATTTATGAAGGAATTAAGAAAAAAGGATTGGTATATTGGAAAAGATAACACTTACTAATACTATGTAGTTAGTTTGAACTTCACTTTTGTAATGATACATGACATTTTATTAAGATAAAAAGACTATAGTTATCAAATCAAATAGTGAGTGATTGTATTAAATTATTCCATATAACAATAAATAATCTTTTGTGCAAAAGAAAATTTTGAAATTGAGATTAAAATTCTAGAATCCTCTCATATGTTGATTTTCTTTTGTCTTAAAGAAAAGTGGGTTGTACATTTAATCTTATTGGGTCCATACAATTTACTAATAACAAATAGTCAACTTTTAGCTACTCTTAGGTATTTTTATTATTATTATAAATGTAGTGACATGACAAATGTTTTATGGGAAAAATGATATCTTTATGTTTTTTATGCAATGTGTGTTTGATGAATTTGGGTTCTAGTAAATTTTGTTTCATAAATATTAGTGATTTAATTTCAACTCATTAATCACTTAAATAGAATAAAACAAACATTTCATATAATATCTCTTAGAATAAGAACATTATCCCACTATGTACAGATTTTATAAGAAATATCTTCATCTGTATGAATTTAAGCCCAGGAGTAGTCTTTCCTCTAATTATTGATTCGGCTTAACATATTTAGTAATAAAAAAATACAATACATGTATACATGGAATATGAAATTGAAAATACTTGTTTTACATTTGTTCTCAATGTATAGTGCGATAAATTTGAATAGAAGTTTTAATAAATTTCATTTCAGAATGTGATCTTCACTTAGTATCAGTGTTGTAAATCTTTCTTTCGTCATTTCAATTTCTACAATAAAGGTACTAAAAAAGAGTTACTCATGTTATGCCCAAAACTTTATACAATTCATTATATTCTACAAAATCAATTAGCAAGGGAGACAAAACATTTAAACATATTTTTTTTTCCCATTCAATGAAATTATACTACCACAACTGCATAATTATGGTTGATGAACGTCGATAGGAATATTTCATTTACAAACCATAATTAAGGTTTATGCTAGAATTATGGTTTGTAAATTAAATATACATATCCGCGTTAATCAACCACAATTATGTGGCTGTGCTAGTATTTACTTCAGGTAGAAAGTCAACATTACCAATATAAAATTATAGTAGTGCAAGGTGAAGCATTTGAATACCCAAGATTTCATATGACCTAAGTTGAGCATTGTTTGTTAGATAAACATTTCAATAATGTCCAATTCTTTGGTATTGATGATGCAAGAAAATTATAGTAGTGCAAGGAGAAGCATTGGAATACCCAAGATTGCATGTGCCCTGAGCTGAGAATTGTTTGTCAGATAAGCATTTCAATAATGTCCAATTCTTCGTTATTGATGCTGCCAGGAAGGCTCTTATTGAAATAGTGAAAATCTGTGATGGAATCAATGCACTCTTCCCAATATGTTAGTAGGTTAAGATCAAATTAGGTTTCACACATAATTCAAGTCACTCAATCCACAATACATTTGAATTTGAAAATGTCCTACGGTAATAAATAACACATCACACTATTTGGTAATTGTGAAAACCTAACAGATAATCTGTCTCCTTGAGAAAATTCACCCTATCATAAGCTTTTACACAATCCCTGATCCTATCAAGTGTCGAATAACTGTAGTAATCTTTTACACAATCTCCAATCCTATCAAGTGTCGAATAACTATAGTGAGCTTTTACACAAACTCCAATCCTATCAAGTGTCGAATAAATGTAGTGTAAGTCTCTTTTTTGGAAGTAAGCCTTCGCACACTATCATTTTATGGAGTAGTTGCAATGCCCCATCTCCATCTCTAATTTCAGAGGCACCCCAAATCAATACATCAAATCTCTGAGAATCTGACTCACAGCCTACCCACCGCATTGAATCAAGGTGAGAAAATGCCTCATCGTCTTTCCCTACTATCTAAAGAGCCTTCAAAACATGACTCCAGGTATCACCATCAAATCTATACCTAAGTTTCCTCATTTTCTATAGAATCTCTTGAGGTCTACATAGTCTTGTTTCCTCATTCTCTTCTTGTTTTATCACATGCTTATTCACTTGGAGGTTCACTAATCCACTAACCATTGTTATATGTTTCTTTTCTAGTCCAACAAGGAAATCAAGGGTCATAGTTTTTCTCACCTAAGTGACAAAAAGAACCCAACAACATGACCATAAGAAAAAATAGGGAAGAAGAGCTTGGGATATGGAACAACAAGGTTGGGTGAATTATGGAGCATGTTGGAGTATATTGGAGTCTATTTGGAGCTAGAAATCAAAGAGCTAGGTTGTCAAGCCTTAAGAGTGAACTCCTAGGTGAGTTGCATTGTATCAACAAGTGGTTGTTGTTGTTTTTCCTAATAGTGAGTTCTCTTGAGTTCCCAACTGAGATATTCCTAGCTACCTGTGTCAGAGAGACCATGATGAATGAATGAGATTCCCTATGGACTGAGAGAAGTGAAGGGGTACATTCCTTGTGTTGGGTAGGTCAAGACGAAGAGAGATGAAGGGAATTCAAGATAGTCGTAAGAAAAAACTAGTGGATTTTATGATATGGAGCTATGGGGATTGTTAAAGACACCCTTCTTTTATGGATTCCTAGCCTTAGCTCGGGGTGACATGTTGTTGATATTTGGAACAATAGGTGTATGGTTGGGTGGAACGTCCTTCCCAAGTAGATGGTTGGATTTATTTTTTATAAAAGATAAGTGTTTATCTATTTTGCCAAGTTATTTATGAGTTCATGGTTGTACATTTACTTTGTGACTGAGAATGGTCTTTATATATTGTTATAGACGTTTTATCAGTTGCATAGATTCTTGTTTAGAATTTTGTAGGTTTATATAATTATGGGTATCATAAATTGGTTGAAAAAAGGATTTTAAATCGAAGTTGGTAAGCTACAAGAATTATTTAGTAAAACAAAAATTTGTTTTATGTTTAATTATGCGTAATAATGTCCCTTGGTTAAGCTTGGGGATGTTACAAAATGGTACATCAAAGCTCAAGTTTCAACACGGAGCTTGTATGGGCCTGGATCGAACACAAATTGAGTAGATTTTTGGTTTCATATTTCATCCTGTGACAAATTTGGGGGAAAATGGTGAATAGAAGTGAAATCCCCAAATTATGAGCAATTTTTTTGGCTTGAGTGCTTTAGAATAGTCGAAGAAGGTAACTTATGGTGTTAAGTTGCAATTTTTGGAGTTGATTTTTTCCTAGAGGGTCAAAATCATGTAAGTTTCATTGCAATTGTGAAGTTTAGAAATCGGCGGCCTAGATTTATTCAACCTCAAGAATCAACGGTCGAGATTTAATCACAGAGGGTTCGTTCAACAAGAAGGTTTTATAAAGACTTTAGAGTTGGGTGTGGGGTTGTGTCTGAATGAAGGATCCCGATGACACAAGCCTAAAATAACAAGAGTCGCCATGTCAGTCAGAATCGTTCTCATCTGTAGACTTCTTGGAAGGATGGTTTCAGAAGGTCTCTATTTGGGCATAAGGTTGAGTTCAAAGAAGGGAGTCTGATGGCATAATCCTTAAATGATCTTGGCCATTGATCAACAATTCTCATAGCCATTGGATTTCTCAGAATAGTATAATTAGAAAGAACTGTTCAGAAGGCTCAAGGAAAGGAAATTTCACTTTCCAAGGGATTCAATCCAACCGAGGTAACCAGTGCATAGTTTGGGGGCTCGAGATGATCGCGGTCATTGATAGACACAATGTCTGACCATCTTATTTATCAGATGAGCATGTTTTCTTGAAAGGGAGGAGGGAGGAGGATAATTCCACGTAAGCCAACATTATAGTGTGCCATGTCAGAGGACATGTCATCAAGTGTGGGTGAATAAGAGAATTCCACATAGCAGTCATGTACAAGTCTACGGAAGGAGGCTGTCAGAGATGTTATTTTGGAGAAGTTCCTTCGAAGGTCTCAAGGAAGGTTTCTGATAGGGAGTCCGACAAGGTTTCAGACTATGAGTTTGGAGGGAGTCTGAGAGTGTGTTGGACTGTGATTTTTGTAGGGAGTACAAAAGTATTCATACTGCGAGTTTTGGGAATTCTCGTAGCCAGAGGTTGAATCTTTCCAACGGGAAGGCTCCAAAGAACAATTTTGACAGGTCTACAAAGGTCTATCTATAGCTTGACAAGGCCCATAAGACAAATGATTGGGATTAATCCTCATTTTGAGATCAATGGGTTGGATCTAAATACTGTTAAAATAGTAAATTATTGATTTTTTCCACAAAAAATTCCATATTTTTGAAGGTCTTCATCTTGCAGGGCATTTTTAAGGGCCTAAACAACGTTTTTAGAAAATAAAATTTGTACGAAACCATGTGTCCTAAGTCACAACATTTCTTCTTCTAAAATGATATATCTCAAAGAGATATTTCCAGTAAGCGCAATTGTTTGCCAAATGAATATTTTATGAAGGAGTCATAGCCAAAATAATCAAGGGTAAAATTTAGCACCAAATTTCTCGTAGAGGGAATAAATCCTAGCTCAAGAATCATTTTGGGGCCCACAAGCAGCGTATGGAAAGCTCAAGGATTGTAGAAGTTATCCATGGAGCCAAATTTGAGTTATGGGTATCTAAAAATGGGGTGGGAGAGAAAGAAGACACATGTAGCAGGATGAGTTGAAAAAGGGAAAATGGTCAAAACTTTTGAAGACCATAACTTTCTTCTATGAACTCAGAATTGGGAAAATAAATAGTCGATGGAAATGTATTGAGGAGGAGAATCCATCTATTAACCTAGAAAATTATTTTGAGAAGAAAATTCTACAGTCAACTCAAAAGAATATGATTTGTGGCATTAAAGGGAAGAAAAAATTATGAGTTCATTTCCAAATTGTATATGCATTTATTTTCATCTAAATTAAATTGTTTGCATGCACATTTTCTACGGAATTAGAGGTTCAAAGAAGAGGTTTGTTTTTTATATGAGAAACCTAGCAATGAAAGATGCCCAAGGATCCTACAACCATGAAGAGGAATTCATAGGTTTTCATGTCAGCATGGGAAATACTACAAGTATCAAATGGAATAAGAGATAGGAAATATCTTGTAACTATGAGGAGCCTGCAGAGAGAAGTGAAAAGTTATAGCGTCGATAATGAAAACATTATGAAGGATCATGAATAAATACTTTAGATCTTGAACATGTTGCAAAACTAAGCCAAAAAGGACTCTGGCACAAGGAAAGAAGCTAATGCTAGGCAAGTGACAACATCCAAATCCCATAGTAGAGAATATGGTCATGGGAACAATCAAGGAGTACGAGCAAGCACCATCATTCCCCAAAGAATTACACTAGGATAGACCATGCTATTTTAGGGCCAAAGGAGCATCTCAAGTGTATCCCCTATCAGGAGACAAAGGAGAAGGCATGAGGGATACATCTTGTAGGGTGAACTCAGAAATATCAAGCCACTTAATTTCCATGGTGAGCATAGGAAGGAAGAAGGGGTTGAGACCTGGCTGTTGGAAATGAAGAAATATTTATAGTTGCATGATTACCCCTCCAAGGTAGAAACAAGAATTGCAATCTACCACTTGCAAAGAAAGGCAACCATGTGGTGGGATCAGCTTGAGAAATCCAAGAATCTTGATGACAAGAGGGTCTCATGGAGGAATTCAAAGGATATTTCCAAGATAAATATTTTCTTGAGCATTACTATGAGAGGAATATGAAAGAGTTCTTTGAAATCAAGTTGGGAAGCATGTCCATGGGCGAATACGAAAATATATTATTTGAATTGTTGAAGTATGTTGAATTCATAAAGGATGAGAAGGTAAAATCCAAAGGTTTCTTAGTGGGTTTCCCTCCTTCTATAGTGATAAGATTCAATATGATAACCTCAAGACTTTGGAGGAGACCATAAGGAGAGAAAGGCATCTCTATGAGAAAAGAAGACGGAGGCCAATATTTCAAAAGACTTGGAATGATAATATGAAAGGATAGATGGAGCTGCAAAGGAAGAAAGTTTTTAAGCCACTCTTTTTCATGAATAACTCTCAAGCAAATCAACAAGGCCAGTCAGCCAAAAATGAACACAAGACAATAGATTCTTTTGGGAAAAGGCCAACGTAACAACCTGTACAATGTTGGGTATGTGAAGGGAATAACTTGTATAAGGAATTCCCTAAAAAAGGATNTATTGGAGGAAGCATGCTAAGGATTTATGCAACCTTGGACAAAAAGAGAGTAGATTATCGATCACCCATGATTGAAGTGGAAGGTAAGAATTATAACCATCCCATATCAATTTTAATTGATTATGGAGATAGCCATAATTACATAAACTTTAACATTATCGAAACATTTCACTTGCAAAGGAGTAAGCAAGAAATCTTGTTTAGTTCAATTAGCCATGGGGGCTAAGAGAAAGATCGATGAGTTAGTCAAGCATTGTTTGATAGACATGAATGGAGTCAACACAAGGGTAGATGTGAACATTATAACTTTGGGTTCATATGACTGTCTAATTGGCATGGATTGGTTAAAAAAGCACCACGTTGGAATAGATTGTTACAACAAGACAATAACCTGTATTGATGATAAGGGACGCCGAGGAAATATTCAAGGCATTACAAGAGTTGTGGTTGTTAGATAAATTTCAACTATGCAGTTGAAAAAGAGTTTCAGGAAAGGATGTCAAATTTTTGTAGTCCACATTGAAGAGGCAACTAGTGTTAAAGTGGCAAATCTTAAATACCATCCTGTCTTGAAAGATTTTGTAGATGTTTTTGAGGAAATCCCAGGGTTTACACCAAAGAGGGATATCGATTTCTCTATTGATTTGGTGTCAGGTGCTGCCCGAGTGTCCAAGAAACTTTGCATAATGGGAACACCATAATTGAAAGAGTTTCATCTGTAGTTAGAATAACTATTGAAGACGGGGTATATATGCCTAAGTGTGTCACCTTGAGGAGCCCAGTCTTGTCTGTGAAAAATAAAGATGGAACCTTAAGGCTGTGGATTGATTTCAAATAGCTGAATAAAGGTTACTATAAAGAATAAGGTCACTATAAAGATGGAACCTTAAGGCTTTATATTGATTTGAAGCACCTCTATGCTAAATATTCTTTCTTTGGGATCATATGGCAAGCTCTCCATCATCCCACCAAGGTTAATTAGACTCCTCTCTTTGACTAAGTAGTTCAAGATGGGTGGTTTTGTGTTGTGTCTCATAGACTCCATATCACATGCTCCTCATTTGGGAATCCCATGTTTCTATCTATGGCCCCCAGTTTGGAAATTGAAAAACTATCTATAACACCTAGCAAATCAATTTTTATTTCCTTGTAAGCACTTCCAAGTTGAAATTTTTATTCATTGTGTCCTCCTTATATCCAAAGTAAGATTTCTCATCATAAACAAGGTCTCTGCTAAACATTACACATTCCATCATAGCCTTGGGAATCCTTATCTTTGGATTTTTTCAGCGACTTTTCCATGACATTTTGGAAACACAAATGCACTTTTGTAGTAGTTTGTCATGTTTCCAAGATGCCCATCTTTATTCCATGCACCAAGAACACTTTGTCCTACCAAACCACTGAGTTATTCTTTCCCACCATCTAATCTCATTTTGACATTCCTTTAAACATTGTGTTTGATTGTGATTCTCATTTCCTTAACAACTTTTGGAAAACCTTGTGGCAACTACTAGGTGTCACTTGCATTTTTTGTTTCCTTTCATCCCTGAAGTGATGGGAAGATAGATGTAGTCAATTGTATCCTCATCCACACCCTCCATATTTATTACACCCAAAACAAGCAATAGGATGTTTTCTTACATGTTCTCTAGCATATTTATAATCATGTTATCAATGTTTCTAATGTCCATCCCCCCTTTGAGGCATGTTACGATTATCATCCCCTAGAAATTTATGAATTGCATCTCACCCTTTAGCATTCGAGCTCCTCACACCAACTCAAGTAACAATACAATGCATCCTCTTTTGTTTAGGGACTAGCTTAGATTCATGCCTAAGTCATTTGCGCTCTCAAAGTGTCTCAAGTGCATTATGAGGCTTTGGAATATCATCGTCTCATGCCCACATATTTTTATCCTAGTGATCACATCTGGTTGTACCTAGACAAGGGCTGTTTCAAGGGATAACAACATCACAAGCTCAAGTATTAAGGACGATATATCATTCTCTAACATATAAATGATTTTCCATCTCAACTGAAAAATACTTGGTTCAAGTGTCCCACCCTATTGATAACATTCTAGACTTCAACTTTATTTTGACTCACTGCACTAACAACAACATCCTATTTTGTTGAACATCAGGAACAACAACTAAATGAAGCAAAATGGATTTCCCAATAAGCAATTTAAGACAATTTTCCACATCTTGTTGAGAACGTGGGAAAACTTATGTTGAACATCAAGAACAAAAGCAAAATGGATTTCCCAATAAGCAATTTATGACAATTTTCCACATCTTATTGAGAAAGTAGAAAAACTTTGTACTTTAAAAATGGAGAGCTACCCCTCTTCTTGACAACTTGGACACTATTCTCTCAATTAAATAACCAAATCAAATATATAAATAAATGCATCAAAACCATTTATATTATATTAATTAATTTTTATTTATTTGTAAATATTTTATAATCCATAAACTATTTATTAAGCAATAAAATTATTTATAAATGTTTTATAAGCTATTAAACTATTTATTAAACAAGGATATGCAATTTTCTTCTCGCTCATCTGTTTCTTTTTAAAAATCTTTTTGTGCATGCGTTTTCTAAAGAGCTGCGTAGTGCGTTTCCATTTCTCTCTAGCGTGCCATATCATACATGGTTTTTAAAATTTTTAGAACGTGGTCATAAGTAGATATTTCTACTTCATC
>ML778931.1:1317598-1328073 GCA_009831015.1 Picea engelmannii | reverse complement strand
ATAAATCAGTTAGTTTACAGTTACTCCCGTTCAGAAACGGTATAACTGTTTTTGTCATTATTTAAACATTTCAATATGAAATCAATTGTACAGCGTTCATTCCCAATATCTTTCTCCCGTTTTCTTCTTCTTTATTGTTTTCAGTTTTTAGATTAGACAATTGCGGGTAGGGTTAGATTAGACACTTAAAATCAGAATGTGATGTTAAGTGTTTTGAAGAAGAAAACCCACCCAAATTTTACCATGGAGTTGTTCATTTATGTCTCATCTTATATGCCTTCGTCTTCGTTGCTTATAATTGGATTTCGAGTTTAAGCATGGTCAAGTTGCACGTGGCATTTAAGAGGGACACACTTTAGTTTTTTTTGACGGAGCTGCTCAGTCGAATGGATCCAGATGCGGAGCTGGAGGTTTTTTCAAATCACATCAGTCTAGAACCACTAATTGGTTCATCAACGGTGGCTCTGGCACAAATACAAAAGCTGAGCTTTTGGGTTTATGGTCCACGCTCACACTTGCTGGTCTATCGATGATCTCCACGTCCAGGGTGACTCGAGAGTGATAATTGACTGAATCACAAACAGGAGCAAGCTCAACTCCATTCATTTAGAAGGTTGGATGCAGAAAACGAGAGATCTTCTTCAGCGTTTCTCCAATATCAATTTCCTTCATGTGCCTCGTTCCCACAATAAGGCTGCTGACGTTCTCTCCAAGAGAACCTTATCAGAGGTGGTTGGGAGGCTCTCGATCTATCACTATGATAAAGGGATCAAGAGTCCCATCACCACTATTGACATTTTTGAATGATGTCGCCAGTCCCTTTTCGCAGCACTGAATCCAGCGCTGGAATTGATCTTGACTGGGCTGTTATCGGTCTTGTATGGAATATGGCTCATGCATGAAATGTTTTTTAACTTCCGTGTTTTGCTGGTCTGGATCGGCACTGTCAGTGCATTTGATCAAACAGTCTACTGCTCACTATTTGTAAATGAATTTATATGCAATATAAATTTGAGTTAATTTTTTTTGGAAAAAAAAAAGTTGCACGTGGCATTTGCTTTAACTAAAGTATAAATTTACTTGAATCTCATTTTTATGGGAGTCTTCCTTTTAATGTATATCAGTTCTCTTTTTAGTTTGTACCAGTTTTACATTTTCACATTTTAGAGAGGATATAACAGTCTGGCTAGAATAATGCAAGTAAAAAACAATAAATACTAAACACTTTAATACTAAAATGTTTTTTTGCATAAGTATTAAATGAGTTTAATTCTAAGTGTTGCACTAGCCAGTAATTTGTGATATTGTCATAGCCACCTCGCAGCATTTTTTAGTCAAGACTCTACAATATGTTTGGGGATACCTGTTCTTCTATGTAGTTCTTTCTTTACTTTGTTTTTGTAATTCTAGTTCTTTCTTTACTTTGTTTTTGTAATTCATAGATTCATCTTACTTAGAAAATAAAAAAGGAAAATGGATCCATCATTAACCTTTTAGCAATTCACTTTGAGGTTTTTCATTTGTCTGGGTGTTTAACTCATACTCCATCCATTTTAATGTTGAATCATTGCACATTTTTGGTGTTTTATTGACTCCATTTTAAGAGTTTGACTCATTTTATTTTTTAGTACTTAATTGATTCTTGATTAATATTTTGAGATTTTTTAGTCCAATTGATATTTAATTGATAATTTTTTATTCTTGGCCACTCTCAATTGTTTATGGATTGAAAATATATATGTTAGTTATTTAATTCTCCTCAAATATAAATTTAACTAGATATATATGTGGGGATGAATTCAAAGCTTAAAAATGTTAATATAACTTTATTATTGAAGAGTAATTTTTTAATCAAAGTTACATTATTGAAGCTTTAATTTATTATCAAAATTTTATACAAAACGTTGAAATCAAAAACGTCAAAAAAAAAATTTGTTTGACGGGTAAAAGTAAATACAAAATCCAACCCTGATTGCGACAGAGAAGCCAGCTGCTGCACACCTTATTCGTGGGTGGATGTCCATTTATTCGTGTATATCTTTTTATTCATTTAAATTTTAAAACACTACGAGGTTGACAACTCAGCTTTCCGTAATCCCTGCGTGCTGAATAGAGTAGAAGTTAAAAATATAAATATATCAATGGTCATATTAATATGGCCACCAAAACAAATCCATCTTTACCAGCCTTAAGGAAAAATCGTTTTTTCCTTAAGGTATAAGCACTGGACCTGCCAAACTTGTATGCCTATCTCAATCTTAGCATCTCTATGTTGATATTGGGATCTCAAATTTTGATACCTCGCTTGGCATGAAAGATATGGATTCATGCTAGGTTATTTGCAGCATGATAATATCATTTATATTTTGAAATAGCGTTCATAGATTTATTATAGTTTAAATAATAAAATAGATATAAAATAGTAACATTTTATAAAAGTGGTTAACATATATAGATGAGTGATTTTCCACCTTTCTAAATTAATGATATTCATATAATTATATTAACCATTTTTATAAACTGATTATTGTTAATTGACACAAACATACTTTGGGGTGACCATTAATGTAATACATTAATATATTATATTAATTATAAGATGATTATTTACAATGTATTGATTTACATTAGTGTAAAATGTAAGGTATTAATTGATTGGTACATTAATAATGTAATGTATTAATTAATCACTACAAATAAAGTAATGCATTATTAAATACATCAACACATTAAATAAATCAATTAATACATTAGTAATATATTAAATACATCATTGTCAATTGGGTCTAGCTTGGGTAGTTGGGAGGATTGGTTGTTAACCTCTCCACCGAGGTTCTATTCCTATAAGTGACATGTTGATGATTGTTAATGGAGTATGGTTTTCTGGAGTGATAAAGTAATGCATTAATAAAGTATTAATACATTGACCTTCAAGATGTTAGTAATACATTATTAAAGTATTAATACATTAATACATTAATTGTAAATGACCATTGTTGACTATGCTTGACCATGGCCATGGTTAACTATGGTTGACCAGAGGTTATTATGATTGACCATGCCCATGGTTGACCTTCATTGACAACGTAGGTTTAATTATGGTGGGCCATGTTGATTATGTTTAACAAAATTTTACTGTGGCACTACTACATTGTAATCCTGATCATGTTTTGTTCATCACATTGTGACATCAGGTTGTGTTTGTCACATTGCGACGTTTGGAAAGGTTTGTCACAATACGACATCAAGATATGTGCATGACATTGCAACATGAGGACATGTTTGTTACATTGCGACGGCAAGGCAATGTCTATCACACTACGATGTTTGTTTATGTTCGTCACATTGTGACGATAGGTCTATGTTTAGGGATATTTTTGTCACATTGCGATCAACGTATATGTTCGTCACATTGCAATGATAGGGAAATGTTCATCACATTGCAACGATAGGGAAATGTTCATTAATTCATTAATGCATAGTGTAACATATTAACGTATGAATACATTAAAAATGTAATGTATTAATTAATTAATACATTGATGATGATGATGATGATTAACGTCCACTAAGACCGAATTGGTCTATCAAACGTTATCAAGTAATACATTGCTAAAGTATTAATATACTAACAAAGTATTACATTAATAATACCAAAGTATTAATATATTAATACATTAGTTGAAAATGACCATGGTTGACCATGATCATGGTTTAGGCGTCCCCCTATTGGAATCACTGGATTAATCATCCTTTTATTTACAAAATTTGATTTGATGGCCAGGAATTAAAGATGCTAGCATGTTCTTCGTCTTACATTCAAATCAATGAATAAGATTTGCATAGTTAACTCTCTTGCATTTATGAAATAGTTTGTTCATCATATTTACTTTTTCACTTTTACATAACATGATTAAGAAATTACTAGATCAACTTATCAATTGCCACGAACCATAATTTAACAAATTCGAAGATTACTTTAGTTTTAATATTTACATTTACATTTTCATTTTACATTGATGGGTTCTGTAATAGCGATATTTTGTTTTTTACTATTTTTCTTTACTCGTTAAGTTTTTAAGTGTGCATTTGTTTTTAAAGTTTCATTGGTGTTTCACTTTATGAAGCTATCTTTTCAATTAAGGATTCCGTGGAGATGTTGGGTTTCAATTAACCTTAAATTTTTTATTTTTTTAACTCTTGTAGTTTTTAAAGGTGCATTTCGTTTCTAACTTTTGGCTAGCGTTTCACTTTATCAGGCAATTAACCCCCGCGTTCTAATCGTGTGCTGGATGCCACGTTTGGTTGGCATTTATGGATGACATAAAATAATTATGGCCATGTTTTATTTCCCTCGTGGCTATGGTAAATGTAACTCTTCCTTCGATGTATATTTTATAAACACCATGAAATTATATATCTTTTGTTGCATACCCTTGGGACATCTTACAAACAACACGATTACCAAGAGCATGAAATCATATATTGGGACGTTTTTCCAACCACACGATTGCCAAGAGCATGAAATCATATATTGAAGCTATTGCCAACAACATGAAATCATATAGTTGAAGCACCTAGATTGTATATGCAACTGGATTGCAGAGGCGGACTGGAGTAGGAGAAATACAAGGATAAGTGTTTCTAGAGTAGGAGTCAGTAACCCATCAGGAATGATTTCAGACAGTACATTTGGATAAGTAAGATCCTTTTGGTGTATGCTTTCCTTTCTATGTTTTTTTTTTTATGTGTTTACTCTCTTCTATTTCAATAGCATTTAAATTTCAATTATTATGAGATTTTAATGATCTTAAAGTGATATGTATAATTTAAGGTTACATATATATGATTAAGTTTAAGTTTAAGTTTAAGGTTGTTAGGGTTACAGTGATATTGAAACTTTTACGTTTATAAATAGATGCTTTCAAACTTAAATATACATCCTTACGGTGAAACCAGATCAATTTTTCATACACAAAAAACACATCGACTCATCGTGTTAACTGTACACTATTGTCTATATATATATATGTATTTTTCATTCCTCTCAATTCAACTGCCTTTCCATTTTATGAGCTTGTTCATTCCTCTCAATTCAACTGCATTTCCATTCCATGAGCTTGTTGTTGTAGTGACCCCGAACCTTTGTGTAACACCCTAAACTTTATTAAATAATTGCAATATACTTACATAGTATTGAATCTCCATTACCTACATAGTGTTGAATCACCATTTTCATCCCAGCCACCATAAGGTTTCAACGTTACCAAATACAGAGAACATTCTCCAACCCCATTGTCCATGCTCTACCAAACCAAGATCATGGTCATGCTTTGGTAAATCAAGGGGCTGGAGGAGACCCTCCTGAGCCTCCATATTCACCATCAAGTTCTAGTTCTTCTTCCTCTGAGCATTCTCATCATTCTCATCATTCTAGCCATAAAGACTATTTTAAGAAACCATTATTAAAGCTTCATGTAAAATTTTCTTTACCTATGTTTAATGGAGATGTTAATCCTGAAAAGCTAGATAATTGGATCTCACAGGTTGAAGTATATTTCCGTGTTCAACAGATTGATGAAGAGGAAGTTAAAGTGCAATTGGCTTCTCTTCGGTTGGAAGGCACCACTCTTGTATGGTGGGAGAGAAAACTTTATGAAAGAAGTAAGTGTGGTAATTTTCTTTCCACATGGTCAGAATTTAAATCAGCGATAAGGAAACAATTTTATCCATTAGGTTATTTATATAAAGCAATGATGGAATGAAATACTTTATGACAACGTAAAGGTCAAACTGTACAAAGTTTCACAGAAGAATTTAGGAAGAAATCTCTTG
This sequence comes from Picea engelmannii, assembly GCA_009831015.1. Classification (NCBI taxonomy): domain Eukaryota; kingdom Viridiplantae; phylum Streptophyta; class Pinopsida; order Pinales; family Pinaceae; genus Picea; species Picea engelmannii. The sequence goes on along the minus strand of ML778931.1, from coordinate 1,322,238 downwards.
CATTAAACATTCCTTTGGATTCTTATGAAAATTTAATGAAGTATATTGGTGAACATCATAGTTATACTCGTCATACTTTACTATTGTTTAACCCCACTAGTCTTGACAAAGTTTGTGTGCAAGACACTCACCTTGAGAACAGGGGAAAGCATGTTCAGGAAGATCCCACAAAGAAACCTTCCAATCTCCCACATAAGCCATTTAATAAGTTTAAAAGGAAGGACAATAAGACCGCCACGGTAAAGAGAGAAGAAGGAAAGCCATCTTGCACTCATTACAAGAAAAATGGCCTGATGATGAACACTGTTGGAAACTACATCTAGAGAAGAGACCGAAAAAGTTCAATTGAAAGGGGAAGACAAAAATTGTTTCTATAGTGCAACAAGATCTTGGTTCTGATTCAGGAGACGAAGGAAATATCACAGTGGTTGAAGTACAAGTTAAAGATTCCCTTCATGTTAATTCAAATTCCAATAATGAATCTCATGATGATGAATGAAAGAGGAATGCCTTATTTCATATAAGAGTTGTATCTAAACACACTAAGATAGATACATTATTTGATCCGAGTTCTCAAGTAAACTTGATATCTGAAGCACTTGTCAAAAAGATGGGTCTTGAAATGAAACAACATCCAAAGACTTATCCTCTTGGTTGGGTATGTGATAAAGAAAAACTCAATGTCACCAAACAATGTAGGGTCAGAATTGATATTGCTTCAAATTTGATTGATGAAGCGGATTTGGATGTTGTATCACTTGATATATGTCGCATAGTGTTGGGGAGTCCTTACCTTTATGATATAAAATAAGTCTTCTTTCGTCATGATAACAAATACCACCTTACTAAGGGGAAAGTGGAATATATTGTTAGAGCTCACTGCATGAGGGTAAACACAACACTTGTTAGTGTAGGACAAATGAAGAGACTCATAAAAACTAATAAGAGATATGTATTCATGGTCATAAGGGAAAAAGATGTCAAAACATCCGATGTTTTCCAAGGATGTGATCCTGATCATAAAAAGAATTAATTGATATTGTTTCTAAGTATGATGATATTTTCCAGGAACCAGATGGATTACCTCCTAAGAGGGAAATCCAGCATGAAACACATCTTCAGCAGGATTCTCCTCTTCCTAATGTGGGCATGTCCGGGTTGACAGTTGTAGAGATGACAAAGATCAAGAAACAGGTACAAGGCTTATTGGATCAAGGGGTCATCAGGACCATCTCATCTCCTTATGGTTCTTTGATCATGATGGTGCCAAAGAAATATGACACGTGGAAAATGTGTGTCGATTATTGTTTCGTAAATAAAATCACGGTGAAAAATTGATACCCTCTTCCTCGTATAGATGATTTACTTGATTAATTAAAGAATGTTGCTTATTTCACTAAGTCGGATTTGCGCAGTGGATACCATCAGATCAGGTTTAGAGAACATGATGCATGGAAGACTATCTTTAAAACGAAACAAGGATTGTTTGAGTGGTTAGTTATGTCGTTTGGGATTTTTAATTCTCCGACAACCTTCATGCGTGTGATGAATGATGTATTCAGGCCTTTTCTAGATGATTTTGTGATTGTATATTTAGACGAAATTATTATATTTAGCGGGACTTGGGATGAACATGTGAGGCATGTAAAGAAAGTATTGGATACTCTGCAAAGGGAAAATTTGTATGTAAAATTTTCCAAATGTGAATTTGGCAAGACTGCACTTGTGTACTTAGGTCATATTGTAGGAGGAGGACAATTAAAAATTGATCCTTCCGAGATTGATGTAATTGTAAATTGGCCTGAGCCCAAAAGTGTAACCGAGATACAGAGCTTCTTAGGTGCAGTCCAGTATTGGAGGAGGTTCATTTCAAACTTCTCCTTTATAGTAGCTCCTTTGCATTCCTTAACCATTGTGAAGAACACTTTTCAGTGGGGAGGAAAGCAACAAAAAGCTTTCGACACTTTGAAGGAAAAGTTCAGTATCACACCAGTATTAACACTACCGAATCTTCAACAGTCCTTCGAGATCGAGACAAATTCCAGTGGATAGGCCATGGGCGCCGTATTGATGCAATATCCTAAGCCTATTTGTTACCACTCTGAAACTTTTAACCAAGCTGTTGTTAACTATCCTACACATGATAAAGAGTTGTATGCATTAGTTCAAAGCATAAAGAAATGGAAGCATTACTTGTTAGGGAAGGAAATAATCATACATACAGATCATCAACCCTTACAGTATCTCCAAGCACAAACCAAACTACAACAATCTCGACATTACAGATGGATGGGTTTCCTACAACAATTTTATTTGGTAATCAAGTAGAAAAAGGGTACAAGTAATGAGGTAGCTAATATGCTTTCTATACCTCCTATTGTTGCTTCATTATTTTGAAGAATGCTTCCTTATCTCATGATAGCTATGTGGAATAATATTCCATTAATAGATATTTTAAAGAAGTATATAAGATGATAACTTATGGTGCACGGGTAGAGAACTATTGCCTGTAGGAAAAACTACTCTACCATCTTGGAAAGTTACATATTCCTACAAGTGAACGATTCCATGTAATTTGAAAAGCTCACACTTCTCTTGTGTCTGAGCATTTCAGGGTAGGAAAAACTATGGCTCAATTGCATAGGTTTTGTTACTGGCCTCAAATGAAAGCAATTTTAACTAAATATGTAAAGGGGTGTATGATGTGTTCTACTTGTAAGCCCACTAATATAAAACTGGGGCTATACTCACCACTACCTGTTCCATCCCATTCATGGGAAAGTATCTCCATGGATTTTGTGGGGGTTTACCGATTTTGAAAAGGGGTCATGACTATTTGTATGTTGTAGATGATAGGTTCAACAAGATGTGTATCTTAATGCCATGTAAAAAGCAGATCACTGTTGAGCAGAGTGTTAATCTATTATTTCAATATGTTTGGGTTCACTTTGGGTTACCCACGTCCATTATCTCGGATCGAGATACTCGATTCCATGGGGATTTTTGGACAAGTTTGTGGAGAATTATGGACACCAAGTTGAAGAGGAGCACTACTTTCCATCCACAGACCGAAAAATAGACAAAGTTTGTTAACCAAACAATGGTAATTTTGCTTCGAGGCTACTGCAACAAGCATCCCAAAGTATGGGATGAACAGATACCCTATGTTCCAGTTCCAGTTCTAGTTCTAGTGGCACTCTTGACCTCCATGCTGTGGAGTTAACAATGTTCCAGTTATTTCCCCTTCAATCATTGGTGGATCAAAGATGGGAGGAGAGTGGATATGATATTGAATAGTTTATGGAATGTTTGACTATCCAACAAGAGATTGCACCACATGAACTTCTTCACCACAATGTTGTACACCGGTTGCCTCTCTAATTTCATCCATTGTATAATCAACGCCAAGAAAATCCTCCATCATCTAGGCATCCCAAACAAGATATCTTGATGAGATACTGGATAGATAGGCCTCTACTGACCTCCTATGATTTACTTGTGGTGATGGAGGAGAAACAACAATGCCATCTCTTTCGCTAGAAATTGGATTGGCCTCTTCTAAAAGCCTACACTTTGACATACCTAAGATTTCCTTTTCTCTTTCTTCTTCTACATTTTCAATCGATTTATTTTTTCTCGAGTACTTTCACTATTGAATTTGTCAGTTCCCCATGTTTAAAGAAAAAAATTGGCTTCCAAACACCCCATCACAAATTTTTCTTGGTATTACACAATAAGGCACAACCAATTTCAATTCCAAGTGGACAAATTTGTCTTCGTATTAAAAAATAAGACACAACTAATAATTCCACTTTCCAATTGGATGAATTTGTCTTGGTATTACACAAGAAGACAAATAACAATTTGAATTCCAATTGGATAAATATGTCTTGGTATTACACAACTAACAATTCCAATTGGACAATTTTTTATTCCAATTCCAAGAAGACACAAGAAGACAAAAAACAACAATTCTAATTCTAGTTGGACAAATTTGTCTTCCAATTCTTCTCAAAATGGTCTTGCAATAGAAAAACATTATCTTTGAATCAAACACCATAACTAAAATAAGAAAACCTTGTCCGTGCATGTTATTTTTGTGTGTAGATGTCAAGAATTATTTGTCGGGATTGAGACAAATAAGGTAGTGGAGCGTGATTGGCACCAAAAATGCCCAAAAATAATGTGTGTGCAATCCCGTTGAGCATAAATGAACAACAACTACAAGACAATCAAGTCACAAGAGTGTGTGTGTGAGAGGGGAAGAAAAAGAGAGTGAGACAGAGTGAGAAACATGGAGATAGAGAGGGGGGGTAGAGAGAGAGAGTGAGAGGAAGGGAGGAAAAAGAGGGAAGGGGGGTTAGATAGAAGAAAAGAGAGAAAGTTGGGAAGAGTGGGGGAGAGAGAGGGAAGGGGATAAAGAGAGCGAGAAAGCGAGGGTTATATTCAAAAGGTAAAGAGAGAAGTGGGTAGAGATGGATTGTTGGAGTGTGACATGGTGGGAGAGGAAGACCAAGAGGGGGGTAGAGATAGAGAGGTGGGAGAGAGAGCGAGAGTAGAGTATAGGGCACTTAGGGCTTGGGTTTGGAGGGGGGTAAGGGTAGAGTATAGGTTGTGCGTAGGCTTAGATGGATCTAGGA
>ML778931.1:1281504-1316571 GCA_009831015.1 Picea engelmannii | reverse complement strand
GAAGGGAAGGAGGGAGATAAAGAGAGGGAGGGAGGAGGAATAGAAATAGTTGGAGGGAGAGAGAGAGAGAGAGACAGTCGAATAAGGGGGATATAGAAAGAGAGTGGATGTGAGAATGTGAGTCTTGGAGAGGCAAGGTCTAGGTCTAGGTATAGGTCTTGACATGCTTTGTTAGGTCTAGTTCAAGGGAATTTATTTCCTTACCATTCCTTGTCTTGCAATGTACCACTCTTTCTCGTGTGCGAGAGTGTGGGAGGGAGAGAGGAAGACAAAGAGGGGAGGTATATATTGAGTGTGTTAGAATGTGGGGGGGGGAGAGAGGAAGACATAGAGGGGGAATATAAAGTGTGTGTGCGCGAGTGTGGGAGGGATAGAGAGGATGACAAAGAGGGAAGGTAGAGAGTGAGTGTGTTAGAGTGTGGGAGGGAGAGAGAGGTTGAAAAAGAGGGGAGGTAAAGAGAGGGAGACATAGAAAGGGGATAAAAAGTGTGTGTGTGGGAGTGTGGGAGGAAGAGAGAGGTAGAGAAAGAGGGGAGATAGAGAGATGAAGACATAGAGGGGGTATAGAAAGTATGTGTGTGTGAGTGTGGGAGGGAGAGAGAGGTAGTAAAAGAGGGGAGATAGAGAGATGAATACATAGAGGGGGGATATAAAGTGTGTGTGAGAGAGCGTGGGAGGGAGAGAGAGCAAGACAAAGAGGGTAGGTAGAGAGTGAGTGTGTTAGAGTGTGAGAGGGAGAGAGAGGTACATAAATATGTGAGGTAGAGAGTGATTGTGTTACAGTGTGGGAGGGAGAGAGAGGTAGAAAAAGAGGGGAGGTAGAGAGTGAGTATATTAGAGTGTGGGAGGGAGAGAGAGGGAGACATAGAGGGAGAATATAAAGTGTGTGTGTGAGAGTGTAGGAGGGAGAGAGAGGTATACAAAGAGGGGATGTGGAGAGAGGAAGACATAAAGGGGGGATACAAATTATGTGCACGAGAGTGTGGGAGGGAGAGAAAGGAAGACAAATAGGGGAGGTAGAGAGGGGTATAAAAAGAGGGGAGGTAGAGAGTGAGTGTGTTAGAGTGTGGGAGAGGGAGAGATAAATACAGATACGAGTGGTAGATACAATGGGTGAGAGGGAGGGAGAGGGAGACAAAGAGGGGGGGTAGAGAGAGGGATAGTGAGAGGAAGGGAAGCAGAGAGGGAGACATAGAAGAGGGGGTAGATAGAGAGTGAGAGGAACATGGGGATACATAGGGAGACAAAGAGGGGGAATAGAGAGAGAGAGGGGGAGGCAGAGAGAGTGAGACTGATACTAACAACAAGGAGAGAGAGAAAGGGTGGGAGAGAGGTGAAAGAGAGAGGGGAGGGAGAGACAAAGGGGAAGAGGGAAAGAGAGAGAGAGAGAGAGTAGAATATCAGGGGGATAGGGGGGAGTGGGTGTGAGAGTCTGAGTCATGTCAAGGTAAGGTCTATGTCTACGTATTTCCATGACTTGTGATGTCTAAGTCTTGCCATGTCTAGGTATTACCATGTATAAGAGTGTGAGGGATATAAAGGGAGACATACAAGGGGAGGATAGAGAGGGAGAGTGAGAGGGTGATAGAGAGGGGGAATATATGTAGGAGAGAGAGAGAGGGGGGGGCGAGTGGGATGGAGGAATGATTTACAGGAAGACAAAGAGGTTAGGTAGAGAGTGAGTCTGTTAGAGTGTGGGAGGAAGAGAGAGGTAGACAAAGAGGGGAGATAGAGAGTGAGTGTGTTAGAGTGTGGTAGGGAGATAGAGGGAGACATAGAGGGGGGATAGAGAGTGTGGGAGATAGAGAGAGGAAGACATAGAGGGGGGATAGAAAGTGTTTTTTTGATAGTGTTGGAGGGAGAGAGAGGTAGACAAAGAGGGGAGATAGAGAGTGAGTGTGTTGGAGTGTGGGCGGGAGGGACGGAGGGAGAGGAAGACATGGAGGGGGGATATAAATTGTGTGTGAGAGAGTGTGGGAGGGAGAGAGAGGTAGACAAAGAGGGGAAGTAGGGAGTGAGTGTGTTAGAGTGTGGGAGAGGGAGAGATCAAGACAAAGAGGAGGGGTAGATACAAAGTGTGAGAGGGAGGGAGAGGGAGATAGATAAGGGGGGTAGAAAGAGGGATAGTGAGAGGAAGTGAAGCAAAGAATGATACATGGAAGGGGGGGTAGAGAGAGAGTGAGAGGAAGGAGGGGATACAAAGGGAGACAGAGAGGGAGAATAGAGAGAGAAAGGGGGCCAGAGAGAGTGAGAGGAAGGGGGGATACAGAGGGAGAAAGAGAGGGAGAATAGAGAGAGAAAGGGGGTTAGAGAGAGTGAGACTTAGACTAACAATAAGGAGAGAGAGAAAGGGTGGGAGAGAGATGGAAGAGGGAGGGGAGGGAGAAGAATAGGGGAATAGGGGAAGAAAGAGAGAGAGAAAGAGTGTGGGGGATAGGGAGCAATTGGGTGTGAGAGTTTGAGACATGTCAAGGTAAGTTCTAGGTATACATCTTTCCATGCCTTGTTATGTCTAAGTCTTGCCATGTCTAGGTCTTAACATGTATAGGAGTGTGAGGGAGAGAGAGGGAGACATACATGGGGTAGAGAGGAAGAGTGAGAGAGAGAGATAGAGGGAGGGAGGGGCGCATGAATAAATTATATGAGTGTGTTCCTAAAGTGCATGCGTGCTCCTAAGAATGTGCATGTGTTCTTTTGAATTCAATTTTTTTTAGGTGGGATTGACATGGTGTATACTAACTTGATTGGTTCATATTTAGGTTCGAGATGACAAACCTAGTGGTTCGGTCTGCAAATTGATAAAACACCTCCATTTTTGTGAATACTCATTTATATCTATGTCTTTGACTTTATTTTTCTATACCCTAAACAATTTAATTGTTTATGAAATTGTAGAATTAAATAGACATATATTTCAAATATGTAATTTTAAAAAGAAATTAATATTGTTTATTATTTTTAATATATTTTTGTCTTCACATATATCAAAATCCTAGAATACACACCTCTCTTATTTCTGCTGTAATTTTTTCTAGTCTTAATCATTTCTCAAATGAGTTATATGGATATCAAACAAAAGAGGTTGTAATTTCAAGCATATGCTGACTTTGATAATTTAAAAAATATATAAAATTAATATTAAAAATTTCCAAAAAAATAAAGGGCACACGAGGGTTCTTTACAAGTATACAAGTTTTTGGAATGAACTTTTATCCTTAAGGTACTCAACACTTGCACAAATAAAAACATATACCTTATATTTTGTTGGAAAAATAAGATACCACTCTTAGAAAAAATCATATTTGACATAGTTATTCACAATGTCTATGAATAAAAGTGGTATATTAGGAAAGTTAATTCCATTTCCTATATTTCATCTTCTTACACCATATTCAAATTCATTGTAAAACTACCTTAGCTTGCACTCACCCATTGTAATTTCAAGAGACCAATATCTACAATCTAATTTTTTTTTTTTTTTTTGATCATGTTAAGAACTTATTAGCTTGCAAGAACAAAAAAGATTGTAATTTCAAGGAAATACTAACTTTTATAATTTAAAAAAAATATATATAATTAATATAATAAGTTTTGTACAATTATACTTTAGAAAAAAACAAATTTCACAAAATTGTGATTTACTTATGTTATGTTATGTTAGGTTATGTTATGTTAGGTTAGGTCAGGTCAGGTCAGGTCAAGTTATGAAATGACATGTTATGTTATGAAATGAGAGTAACATTGAAGTTTTTCACATAGTTATGCTTTGCTTATGTTATGAAATGAGAATATCGTCGAAAACCTTGAAGGTTATTCTCATTTCATCTCATGATATATGAATGCAAAGAGCATACCGAGAAAAGAAAGAGCACAACAGTATTCAAGTCAGGCAAGAGGCAGGAATTGTTGACGGATGGATATCGTATATGGGGTAATGTTGAAGATCAGTGCTCTGATATTATTGACAGTGGGGTGGTGCCCATACAGTCAAGCTAATCCCATGTACTTCGTTCCTTGATGGCTGTAAATCCCGAGTAATTAATTTAGTACCTTCTACTGCGAGAAGTGTAGTGTTTAAAATAAGTCTTTTCTTCTTCATCATATTAATAGAACTTATATCAAGAGAACATACACGTGTTAAAATGGTAATGTAATAGTGGAAATACTATGTAATTCCTAAGGATTGCATATATATTTTATTTTTCTTTAAACAAATATTCAAACCATGTTGTATGACATGTTTCCTTCCTGCGTTCAAATTTCATAAAAATAATATGCATGGAGAAAGGAAGACATGCATATTATTTTTATGAAATTTGAACGCCGGAAGGAAACATGTCATACAACATGGTTTGAATATTTGTTTAAAGAAAAATAAAATATATATGCTATCCTTAGGAATTACTTAGTATTTCCACTATTACATTAAGCACAACTCTGGTTGAAACATATAATGAATTACTTTAAGCACAACTCTGGTTGAAACCACTATCGGCTCTGTCTTTCTCTAATGGAGTGGAGTTGCTAAAAAGTTACTGAGTATTAGTACGGCATTCGAAGTAATGAGGTTTTGATGCTAAGGGAGTCAATTTGCTAAGAAATTACAATGTATCCCAGTTACCCATTCAAAGTAACGAAGTGTCGCACAAAACTTCGAACTTTTTAAAAAATCGTAGACAGCTATGTGAAATATTAAAAACTTATGTTCTTTTCTCCAACTCCAAATGCTTTTATCTTATTAGGGAATCGGAATGTTGTTTCCTTGTCACTTTTGTAGCTCAGCAAAAACAAGTCTACATGCCTTTTCCATATGATTCAAAATGCCACGTGACATTCATTTTTAATAAAGATAGTAGGTTAAGGTTGTAATGCAAAATAGTAAAGTTAATTATGCTTATAGGTATACTTATTAGGTATACTTATTGGGGATGGTTAGAATTAATGTGTTTTTAATAAGTGATGGATTTTTAATGGACATAATTTCATATAACTGGAATATTTTTAATAATCATCTTAAATAAAAGATTATAGTTTTAATTATTAACTTTTTGTATGACAAAAGATGTTAATTTGTTATTAAAAAAATTGATTAAAATGATTCAAATATTTACTTTAAATAAAAATAATAAAAATATTTAATTAGCTTTAGTTTTTTTTTCTATGTATTTTTTAGTGCATTTAGTTTTTTTTACCATAAAGTGGTCATCTTCATTTTACAATGTGTCCGTTCCTGTGTGAGTGAGTGCTCCACCTTCTTTGCCAGCTCCTTGCGTTTCTACTTGGTGCATGCCTACCCGTACCAACCTGTGTTTTTAGTAACTCACTGTGCATGTGTGTGTTTTTACTAACTCACTGAGGCTCTTTCCCAGATCTGATGAATGCACATTCTGTTTTCTGCCACTATAGAGGTTTCCTTAAAAAAAAAATTGTGTAAGCGTCCTAAACCCTAACGCTCATCCTAACCCTATTCACGCTTATTTCTTAATAATGATGAGACCTTACCCTATATTAATATAGGCATCATATGTGTTCTTCGATTTCCATACTCTATGAAGAAACAATGGGGAAACCTGTAGTTGAATACGTGGCTAATGCATTGAAGAGACAGATCTTCAGACATTTAATTTAATATTGCTCGGCCATAGCCATGCCTATAACAATTGGGCATGTCTTTTGTTTTTGTCGGTTCTCTCTGTTGCTTGGCTATGTAAACACGTCCAAGGCCATCAGTATGAATGCTTGTTGAATAGGTACCTACTATAGTTTAGTTAGATAAAGAAAAGCAATTAATATCTCTTGTCATTGGTTTTTTAAAAAAAAAAATGAAACTTGAATCAAGCTCATTGTCTATTAGATGTATGAGCAATGATATATTTTTAATTTATTTGTAATTTATATGATGGGTGGTTTGATTTTAGATTTTGAATAAAATATATTTATATGTTAATTTAAAATTGGTTTAAGTTATTCACTTTAGATTTGAATTTTTATTTACTGTATAGGTCTTTATTATCACTAGACATATTATTACTTATTTAATCTTTTTTTTAATTTAATTAATTTATTTTTAAAAAGTACACATATTGGAAATGGCCAGAATTAATATGTTATGGCTTCAAACATTAATTTCTTTTCATAACAGAATATGTTTGATTAAATTGATTAACATAACAATGAAAATTCACTTTAAATCAAAATGTTTTATTAGCTCTAGATTTTTTTCTATGATTTGGTTTTTTAGTGCATTTAGGTTGTTTTAAGAGAAGGTGGTCCTCTTTATTTTATCATGTGGCTGTGTGTGAGTGGGGCTCCATAGGTGAGTGTTCCACCTTCTTTATCAGCTGCGTGTGTTTTTACATGCTAGTTCTACATGCCAATGAACCGTGGGTGAGTGCTACACCTTCTCTCCGTGTGTTTTTACTTGGTGCATGCCTACGAGTACCAGTTTATGTTTTTACTAGGTGACTCTGCATATATGGAGATTTATTTCTTTTACTCTGCTTAAGTTTTTACTCGTCGGTCATGACCATCAAAAACCTTACCATTCACCGTTGCATCATTGACAAAGTTGCGTCCACCTGCATCATGTCCACTAATGTGTGGAAGCGGTTAGGATCTCCTGAGCTAGTTCCATCGACGGTTCACAACAGAGGCCCGTTGTGAGTGGGGTTCACCAGCAAGGAAAAACAACTCAATGGCTTACTTAGGGGTCTGGAGGTCGCCTGTCCTCTCCTACTGTTGAAATCTCCTGTCTTCTCCACCCCCATTATGGGGAGCGGTTTTGCCTCAGGGCTCTCCCTTTTCCCATGTACCCTTTATTTTTTCTCCTCTAGTAATTGTGAGTACACCTAGGATGGCCACGTTGAGTTTATCCAATCTTACCTTGGGGATCCTTGTATGGTACTTGGATCCTCTTGCTCCTCTTCTCTCATGCCTGGCCAAGCCCGTTCGATATCCATAACCCCTTATAAGTAAGTAACCAGGACCAGTTAATTATAAAAGTGATTTAGTTGTTGACTAAGCATCTGGCTAATTTGGAATGTTGCGTGGACCCGTCGATACAAGATGAAAAAGACATCTACAGAGCAATGTCTAGTGCATGGCCAGGACTATTCAAGTGATTCCTCCTTGGACGGAAGCGCAAATGCACTCTCCCCTGAAGAAGGGCCGAATGTTGCGTCCACACGTGATCCCAACAACTACGGGAAAACTGACAATATACTGTGCATGTGTGTCTTTTTACTTCCACTCATTTTACATTTAGCACTCGCAAGTAGTTTGCACTTCTTCTATTTTCATTTCTAACCAGAGGCGCAGTTGGAAGAAGGCAACAGCATAGAGGAGCAACATCAATCGCCCACTACAAATAAGTTAGCGAATGTTTGGTTTGGTTTTCTGATTATGATACCCACCATTAATTTTTGAAATCAATTTACTCATAAATACATTGAAGGGATATTATTCTCTTATATGATTTCATATTTGGATTTAGTCTCAAATCAATTAACAACATTTGATATTTGGGATGAGGCTCTTTGCGAGAGGAATGCGCATTCTGTTTTCTGCTACTATCAAGGTTTAGTGTAGTCACATTTAAAAAAAATCTGTGCAGGTGTCCTAAATCGTAAGCGTAATTCTAACCCTAATCACGGGTCTTTTTTAATAATGATAAGACCTTACCCTATATTAATATACGCACCATACGTGTTCTTCTATTTTCATACTCTATGAAGAAACAATGGTGAAACCTGTAGTTAAATATGTGCCTAATGCAGTGAAGAGATAGAGCACCAGACATTCAATTTAATAATGCTCGGCCATGGCCATGCCTATAGATTGGGAATCTCTTTTGTTTTGTGGGTTTTGTTTGTTGCTCAGCTATGTAAACAAGGCCATTTTTATGAATGTTTGTTGAACAAGTACCTAGTATAGTTTAATTAGATAAAGAAAAACCATTAATATCTATTGCCATTGGTTTTCTCTTAGAAAATGAAACTTCATTTATGAGTCATGATATATTTTTAATTTATTTGTAATTTATGTGGTTGTTTGTCTATGTTTTGGTTTTGGATTAAGTATATCCATAGGTCAATTGAAAATAGATTTAAGCTATTCACTTTGGATTTGATAACCTTGTTTTTTTTCCTTAAATAGTTCACCACAATTTTATTTAATAGCATATTTGTGGGCTATTTTTTATTTTCTTTATATTTTGATTTAATTTCATTTTAAATTAAATTTGTTTTTAATATATTATTTGATATTAAATTTAATTAATATATTTTTAAATAATTAATTTTATTTTAATAGATGAGTTTTTAATGGACACTATGTCATATCTTCTAAATATTTTGAGTCGTCAAATTAAATGAAAAGTTGTGTTTTTAATCATTAACTTTCTTGTATGACAAAAAATATCAATTTCTCAATTAAAAAAAATGATTAACAATAAAAATTTGTTTTATTAACTTAATTTTTTTTTTTTTCTATGATTTTTTTTTTAATGCATTTAGGGTTTACCATGTGTCTGTTCCTCTGTGAGTGGGGCTCCTTAGGTGAGTTCTTCACTTTCTTTACCAACTGAGTGCATTTTTACTTGCTAGTTTTGCATGCCAACGCCATCGTGGGTGAGTACTCCACCTTCTTTCCGTGCATTTTTACTTGGTGCATGCTTTTATTAGCTCACTTTGTGAGTATATGGAGATTTCTTTCCTTTAGTGTGATTAAGTTTTTACTAGCTCAGTCATTGCACATGTGTGCCGTCTTAATTTTGCTCATTTTACATTTAGAACTCCCAAGCAGTTTGTATTTCTTCCCTTTTCATTTCTGACCAGATGTACAGTTGGACGAAGGAAACAACATAGAGGAGAAACATCAATGGTGTAGTGAAAAAAGGTTAGGAAATGTTTGGTTTGCTTTCTGATTATACAAGATACCCACCACTAAATTTTGAAATCAATTTGACCACAAATACATTTAATGAATATTACTCTCTCTCATATAATTTCATATTTGGATTTAGTCTCATATCAATTAGCATTTCGTATTTGGGGTGAGGCTCTTTTTCATATGTGACAATGCGTAGTCTATTTTCTTCTATTATCATGCTTTCTTGTAGTCACATTAAAAAAAATATGTGTAAGCATCTTAAACCCTAATCATAATTCTAACCCTAATCATGTGTTTTTCTTAATAATGATGAGACATTACCCTATATTAATTTACGCACCATATGTGTTCTTTGATTTCCATACTCTATGAAGAAACAATGGTGAAACCTGCAGTTAAATATTTGGCTAATGCATTGAATAGACATAATGCCAGACATTCAATTTAATATTGCTCGACCATGGCCATGCCTATAACAATTGGGTGTGTCTTTTGTTTTGTCGGTTATTTTTGTTGCTCCGCTATGTAAACAAGTCCATTGGCATGAATGCTTGTTGAATAGGTACCTAGTGTAGTTCAGTGATCTAGAAGGATATCGGTGGACACCCACCTATTTCAATAGGCTCAAAATAATTTTTTGGAAATTTACTACTTTTAGCATTTTTTTGGTTCCCAAACTTCCGGGGTAATTTTGAGGGCCTAAACGATGTTTTTTCACGATCTAGAATCTAAATAATTGTGAAAATCTTTGATTGAGCCCCCAAAATGAATATCCTCGTCAATAAATTTCCAACAAGCTATCGCGCACCCTAAATGTAGATTGTATGCAAAAGTTATGACCTCAAAAAGTTGATGTACTAACTTACCCCAACGAGGCCCACATGACTTTTGGCGCTTCATCTTCTAGGGTTAGGTTTTTGGATGTATAGGGTTTTGGAATTCATGTTTATTGTAAAAAGTCCTTCAGAGCCTCATTGTACTCATCTACTTGCGAATGAGCCTAGCCATCACATCTCTTCTTAGAGATAAGCTTCCACCATTCTAGCAAGCTTGTTTTAGTCTGCATTTTATTGTTTCTGCATATTTCTTATTCAACAGAAGTCTAGTTTTATTGTATCGTTGTTGTTATTCAATGTGTCTCTATGTTAATATTATAAATCTATGTTTTTCATTTCGTTCTAGTCATAAATATGGATAAGTGGTATCAGAGCGGTCTGCTCCTTGTATTTTTTTAGTGCATGTCGCCAACGAGGTCAGGGCATAGAGAGTTGGGTCTCGAGCTTGTTTCTCTTGAGGAAAAATTCTCTCTCACGTCCAAGAAACCTTCCATGGTGGGAGAAAATAAAGATGACGGGACAAGAGGTCCTTTCAAAGTTGATCGTGGAAGCCCTCGAGTGACAGAGGAATGAGATGATGGATAGCTTTACGCAAATGTTTGAACAACTACGGAAAAGTGACACATCTATGTCGAGCGGAGGTGTCGCCCCCTTCAAGGTACATATCAACTTTGATATTCCTATATTTTAAGGTTAGATGGATGCAAATGCTATAGACAAATGGTTGACTATGCTAGAAGGGTATTTTTATGTCCATAACTTTTCAAATAGAGAAAATATTACTTTTTCACTCCTCAAAGTCATTCCCCGTTTCAAATATTAGTGGGAGACTTTCTATGAGAAAAAGGCAACGGGGGAACCCTCATTATTTATAGTCGCACTTACTTGAGAATATTTCAGGGATGTTATTAAGGAATAATACTACCATGTTTGAAGTTATGACGACCTGTATACAAAATGGACCACACTGCGGGAGGAAAGGGACCAGGTAGTTCCAGAGTTCACAAATATCTTCCATACCTTGTGCACCAAGCTGGGTATCGAATATTCTGAGCGAAATTTGGTTCTCAAGTATCGTACTTGTCTGCATAGATAAATATAGGCAACAATGGAGTTTTTGGACATCTCGTCCTTAGGCACGACCTATCAATATGCTGTCAAAATCGAGTAGAAGCTTAAACAAAAGACATGATAGTTTGGGTCTGGGAACCCTTCATAGCAGAAGTAGGGCAAGGGTAGCCCCAACCAGTAGAAAAAAGGACTGAGAAAAGATGGAAAACCTCAGGAAAACCAATCTAAATCGCAAGCAAAGAAGGACAATGGAAAGACGAAAAAAGATACTAGGAAGTGGTGTGACTTCCATAAGATCCACTAGCATAACATTGTTGATTGCTGCTCAAAGAAGTCATTGACGACAGAGGTGAAATCCTCTGAATCAGATGCACATTCCCACTCTGAGCCAGAACCAGAAAAGGGGAGACAAATCATTGATGCGGAACCTAGTGCCACTGTTTCTACCACCAAGATCCAACCCGATGAACCTGAGGAGAGATAGGATGGAAAACACCTCTTTCATTTACAGATATGGGTGAAAGGAACTCTGCTACAATCCATCATTGATATCGGTATCCAATAGAATGTCATCTCAGTGGAGGTCATCAAGTGATCGGTCCTATCGACAATGTCACACCCAGATCCCTACAGCATCAGATGGCTCTGCGAAGGGAGTGATCTTCGCATTAGCCAACAATGTTGCATGTCGTATGACATCAAGACATTAAAAAATGGGGTATTGTGTGATGTTGCTCCCATTTAAGTTTATGATTTTCTTTTCAGACAACCTTATTTATGGAAACATCATGTTGTATATGAGTCTTGGCCTCGCAATGTTATTATTACTTTGAACAAGAAATTGTATAGGATACTTCAGGTAGTCCCATCTAGTGTCATTTCCTTAATCTTTGCCAAGAAATGTAGGAAGGTCATCTCTCAAAATGAGAAGTTTGTCTTCTTCGTGATTCGCTCTTAGAGTGAGTGAAATATTGCAGCCACATCCATGGCCTATGTGGTCGACCTCGCCATGCAGTAGAAGTAAGTGGATAAGGTTGTGGAAGAATACAAAGACATATTCTCCTCACCTAATGGGGTACCTATCCACTGTCAGGTCAAACATTACATCGATATGACCCCCGATGCACCGCTACCCAATGAACCATTATGTCATCGCTCTCTATTATAAAACGAGGAGATCAAGTGTCAGATCCAAGAACTGTTCCACAAGGTGCACAACCAACCAACATCATCGCCTTGTGGAATCCCAATCGTGTTGGTGCAGAAGATAGATGGGATTTAGCGTATATGGATTGATTAACAGGCCCTAAATAAAATCACAGTTAGGAACCAGTACCCAATTCTTTGAATCGACAATCTCCTTTATCAACTCAAGGGAGCCAAATACTTCAACAAGATTGATTTGAAGTCTGGCTACCATCAGGTCCCAATAAAGTAGACAAATGTATAGAATACTTCCTTCAAGTCAAAATAAGGTCTTCTTGAATGGTTGTTCATGCCCTTTGGTTTGATAAATTCCCCAACAACTTTCATGAGGATGATGGATGATATCTTCCATCCTTTCACCAATTATTTTTTAGTGGTGTATCTGGATGACATCCTCATCTAAAACGAGACTTAGAAATAAATATTGCAACACATTCAGCAGGTGTTGCACACTATGTGGCAGTACAAGCTATATTCCAACTTAAAAAAATGCTCCTTCGACATGGACAGAGTCCACTACCTAGGCTACATTGTTGATGTTCATGGTGTGCATGTGGATCCATCCAAGATCCAAGTCATTCGTGACTGGCCAGCCCCAACCAAGATCATTGAGCTTTAGATATTTTTAGGCCTTTCCAATTTCTATCGTAGGTTTGTGTTTGGATTTTTTCATATTGGATGGGCTCTCATCCAAGTAACTAGGGTTGGTGGTAAGGAAAAAATTTTGTGGGGCATGGACCAACAACAAGAGTTCGTTGATATGAAGTATCGCTTGTTCTCATCCCCAATTCTTTCATTACCTGACCTGCAACAACCCTTTGAAATTGAGACAGATGCTTCAAAATATGTTGTGGGTGTAGTCCTCACTCAGAACGATCACCTTGTGGCCTATCATAGTGATACATTATCATATTTTGTCCATAAGTACATTACTTACGATAAATAAATGTACTCCATTGTGTAAGCCTACTACCAGTGGAAATATTACATTCTGGGAAGGAGACAGTCATCCACATTGATCATAAGCCACTGTAGTTCATGAAAACACAAGGAAAATTGCATAATGACCTCCATCAGAAGTGGTCCACATACTTCTAGCAATTCCACCTCAACATCAAGTATAAAACACGAAGTACCAATTGCGCCACAATGTTTCTCATTCGACCTCCAGTCATAGCACTCACCACACTACTACACTCTTGTGACCATGAGACCCACGGATGGCCCCATGTCTATGAGATAGATCCTAACCTCGACAACACCTACCAGATGTTGGGTGAAAACAAAAATGTCACTAATTTTCATCTTCAGGATGTGATGTTGTTCCATTTGGGCCATCTCTACGTTTCATCAAGCGATCAAGCGAAATTGATTTGGAAATCCCACTATAGTGGGGTGGAAGGACACTTTGGCATAGAAAAGACAACGGGAGTGCTGCAACGACACTTCTACTGGCCGAAACTTTGACAACTTGATGTCAGCAAGTATATTCGGTCATGTAATTCCCACATTATTTCTAAATCGGCCATTAAGAAACAAGGCATCTACACCCCTATTCATACTCCTAACAGGCCCTTGGAATCTATCTCAATGGACTACATGTTAGGTCTTCCATCCACCAAGTGGGGAAATGACTGTGTTTTTGTGGTTGTTGATTTCTTTTCCAAGATAGTGATTCTGGCCACCTGCAAGAAGAGGATCATAGCAGAGCCCACTTCCAAGATCTTTTTTGAACGAGTGTGGTACATTTTGAAACATAGCTTCATCTTCTTCTCTCTCTTTGTTGGTTTGTTCTTCTTAACAGGTTCACCATCCCACAAATCCAAAGATGGAGTGGCAAGGAAGACACTAGTGAGGATCAAACGTCGTCTAAATGGTATGTCATTTGTCCCTCTCTGAAGTAGTTTATATGACAATGAAATCTAAGGAGAAACTTGTATTCTTCCCTGTTTTTTTTTAGCTTCTTGTTGAAGTTAGGGAGATTAGTTTTTTTCTACACTTACCAATTTGTCCTATAACAATCCATAAAACCATTATCTCATATCGGGCCAACCATTTCTTCAACACATTCTGATCGAACCTATGGTCACTGGTGGACACCAAGTTTCACAGACTATATATATATATATATATATATATATATATATATAACCATAATATTGTCTAATAGTTCTTCATCATCATTATTGTCATGTATAGTTTTATTCCTATCTTATAACTTTCTTTGTTTCCCTTATGATACATAAATTTCATTATCCTTTCAACATTTTTTATGATGAGAAGCTCACGGTGTCTACATACTTACACAAAAAGAACTTTACATCCTCACATAGCTTTTCATAAAGTCTTATATTTTAATAATGGAACCATTCTATAGTCAACTGTAGTATTCCCGATATAAAATAGTATGTAGAAAAAAAATATTTAAACTAGAAATGGAAGAGAAACAATAATATAATCAGAACAATACCAGAATAACACCAGAAAGAACACCTTGATTACTGATGGAAATGTTCACTTTCCTCTTCGAGGGGGAAATATCCAGCAGATCAAATATCTATTAAAATAATATCCAAGACAAGATTTCTCATACCCTCTACTTATATGTATACTCTATCTATCCAAAAGAACAATCTAGAGAAAGATCCTTCTAGAAGCAAAAGCTTCTATTAGGTCTTCTTCCTTGTTGCTAGGCCTTATTAATATTAGCCTTTATTACATAGAATTATGTTATTCTACCTATGTGAGGGGTTAGGGAGGTTAGGTCCCTAACATTCCCTCCCCCTTAAAGAATAACCTTTTCCTCAAGGCTTCAGATGAGGGAATTGTTGTAGAATGGTGGTCAACTCCTAGGTGGCATCTTCTAGAGGTGTATCTTTCCATTGAAATAAAACTTCTTGGATGGTGGGCTGACAGAGATGACGCTCTATCTAGGACAAGAATTCTTGTGGCTGCAACCATATAGAACCTTCTTCATCCAACTTAGGAAGACTAGTTTGAGTTTGACACTTAGTTCCAATCACCTTCTTTAAGAATGAAACATGAAAAACAGGATGAAGATTCAACTAAATGGGTAGAGAGAACTGATAGGACACCGATCCCACATGCTTGAGCACTATATAAGGACCATACAATTTGGGCGCAAGTTTCTGACAGTGTTGAGCTTTGAGTGGATTCTTCTTATAAGGTTGTAATTGAAGAAATACCTGGTCCCCTTCAACAAAATGGCGTTCTGAATGAACTTGATATGATTTTTGCTTCATGCGATTATGAGCCATGACCAAATTGTATTTGAGGGAATGAAGAATAGGCTCGTGGATTGTAAGATTTTTTTCAACCTCCTGAACCTTCGAGACCCATGGAATATAGGAGATAACTGATGGGGGACTTTGTCCATAGACTACTTCAAAAGGAGTCATGCAAGTAGATGTATGGTAAGATTTTTTGCACCACCATTCAACTAGAGGTGACCATTGATCCCACCGATTTTTCCACTCAGATGAAAAACGCCTCAAATATGTTTCCAAACAATTGTTGACAACTTCAGTATAGCCATCCATCTGGGGGTTATAGGCAATTCTGAGATGAAATTGGGTTCCCTGTAGCTTGAACAATTCTTGCCAAAAATTGCTGGTGAAAGTGGGATCTTTGTCAAATACAATAGAATTAGGCATGGCATGAAGCTCCAAGATATTATCCATGAAGATTTGATCCATTGTGGCAGCCGTGAATGGGTGTTGAGGAGAAAAAAAATGAGCATATTTGGAGAGACGGTCTACTACCACCATGATGAATGAATTATTTCCCTATTTAGGTAAGACCACAATAAAATCCATTGAAATATCTCACCAAATAGTAGGGGGAATCAAAAGCGGTTGGAGTGTGCTTGGAGCTTTGAAAATTTCTCCCTTGTTGTGTTTATAGACCTCACATTCAACCACAAAGGTTCATACATACTATTTCATACCTTCCCATAAAAAGAGATTTTGACCCGTTCATAGGTTTTGGTAAATCCTGAATGCCCGGATGTGGGTGAGGCATGAAGTTCAAAAAGCACCGTGGATTTAATTTGGGATTTATTTCATAAATAAAAATGACCTTTGTAGGAAAGCTCTTCATTATGCCAAGAGTACCCTGGAGAAACTGAATAATTTTGTTGCAATTGGCGGAGCAGGCTAGAAATTTTGGGGTCTTGCAACCATTCTTGATGAACAACTTGGAGCCAATCTAGTACAATGAAAGAGAGGGAGAAAAGGGACACATCTTCTTCATATTTTCGAGAAAGAGAATCGGCCACTGCATTCTCCTTGGCCTTCTTGTAAATTCTCTCATAATCATAGCCAAATAGCTTGGTCACCCATTTTTGTTGTGCTGGGGATGAAATTCTTTTTTCCAGGAAATACTTGAGACTCTGATGATCAATTTTTATTTGGAATCATTGACCCAATAAATAAGGATGTCGGAGATCGAGAACATGAAGAATAGATAAAATTTACTTTTCAGAAATGGATTGGCCCAAATGTCTCTCTGAAAGTAGTTTTCTAGTGAAGGCCAAGGACCTTCCATCTTGCATGAGGACGGCTCCAATTCCATTCCTAGAAGCATCACATTCCAATACGAATGTCTTTGTGAAGTCTAGGAGGGATAGAACAGGGGTCGAGCACATAGCATCTTTTAAGGCATGGAAGGCATGATCGACAACTTAAGTCCAACCGAAAGAATTATTTTTAAGGACATAAGTGAGAGGAGCTGCAATCTTTCCATAATTTTGAACAAACTTCCTATAATAGCTTGTTGAAACCAGAAAATCATGCAAGCTCTTAAAATTTTTAGGGTGGGGCCAATCTTGCATAAATTCATTTTTCTTAGGATCCACGCGGACACCATCCTTGCCGACAATATGACCCAGGTATTCCACTTTTGAGGCACCAAAGTCACATTTAGATTGTTTGAGGAAAGTTAATGTTCAAAGAGTAGATGGAGAAATTGATTCACATGGGAGAGATGGGATGGCCAAGTTTTTACTATAGATGAGAATATCATCAAATAAAACTAAGACAAAATGACGGAGAAAAGGACGGAAGACATGATTTATAAGACTTTGGAAAGTGGAAGGATAATTACACAATCCAAAGGGCATTACCAAGAATTCATAATGACCCTCATGAGTCCGAAATGAAGTCTTGCGAATGTCTTGTTTTTTCATATGGATCTGATGGTATCCATAACGTAGATCCAATTTGGTGAAGTATTGAGCACCACTGAATTCATCCAAGAGGTCATCAATGATAGGAATGGGGAATTTGTCTTTGATTATGAGTTTGTTGAGGGCACGAAAATTAGGACACATGCACCGAGTACCTTTTTCTTGAGTACCATGACCACAGGGGAATAATAGGGGCTAGTACTAGGATGGATAACACTGACTTCGAGTAATTCATGAACAATTTTCTCAATTTCATTCTTTTGGGAAAATGGATGACGATAAGGCCAAAAATTTGGAGGAATACTACCTGGGATGAGAGAAATGGAATGATCATGGACTCCACGGGAAGGGGGGATTTCTTGAGGGGTGGTCAAAACAACATGGTGGAAGGAGAGGAGAGATTAGAGGTTGTGATGCGCATAAGGTGTCTCAACAACATGAATGGTGTGGAGTTGGGTTATAATTCTTGAATGGTCTTTTTTGAGGAGTTTTTCCATGCGATGGGAACTAATGATCTTAGGGGAACCTGCGGTGATTCCTTGGAACTTATACTATTGTCTCTCCTCTTGGAATTTCATGGTTAAGTGGTTAAAATCCATGATAATGGGGCATAGAGTGCGTAACTATTCAACACCAAGAGAAATGTCACAAACACCCATGTCTATAGAAAATATATGGGATTTTAGTTGATACTAACTAGTTTGGAGTCACACAATTTAACATCGTCCCTCACATTTTATGGAACCACCATCGATAATCATGATTTGAAAATTATTGACTCCATGGATGTAAAAATTGACTTCTTAGGTAATGCAACAATGAATAAATTTATGGGTTCTACCACTGCCCACAAGGATGATGAGTTTCCTATTTTTGATGCAACCGATTAATTTTAGAGTCTTGGGAGCATAGAATCCAATGAGGTAATTAAGTGAAATCATCGGGTTAACATCTGGTGGTTCAGAGGGTGGGGTGAGGTTAGTAGGAAGTGGTAGTTCCTCCATAGATGGAAAAACAACATCTTCTTTAGAAAGAGCCTCAGTCACAGCCATAAAAATATTTTTTTCCATACACATGTGCCCAAGAAAATATTTGTCATCACAATTATAACAAAGACCCTTGAGTTGTCGTTCAACCATTTAAGCCCTGGTTAATTTATGGATCTTGAAGGGAGTTGCAGGAGGGAAAAAATTGGTGGGTTTAGGGAAAGAAGGAAAGGCGGGCTTGCGGGTCTGGGATGACACAATATGTTGGGCTTCCTTGACTCATTGAGTAGCTTCCAACCAAGTCTGGAGGCATGCTATGAGAACATGGGAACGAATTTCAGCTTTGAGGCCACTGATAAAGCATTCCCTAAAGAAGGCATCTGACATGCCCTCCGTTTTGAAATCCAAGTGCTCAAATGCGGCAATAAAGTCTTCCACTATCCCATACTGCTCTAGCTTGGTCAAACGACCTAAATGGTGGGTGTCAAGGTCAAAGCGTTCATAAAGTTTTTCCACAAACTGTGCCCAAGCAAAAAACCCTTGGCGTGCCTTTTTTTATCCATTGCCACAATTTCCATTGTTCCAGATCCATATTTAGGAAAGCATAATGAAGCTTGGCTAGATCATCAGTAATGCCATGCAAAGAGAAATAATGTTCCATTTGGGTGACCCAACCTATAGGATCTAATCCATCAAATTTGTTCACCTCAATTCTAGGAGGGTGAATGTCTTTGGAAAAGTGGGTAGTATGAGGGCCTTGGTAATGGGAAGAGTCATGGTCATCCTGATAAGATGGTTGTTTATAAGAGGAAGGGTTTTGGGAATGACCTAGGAAGTGTTCTTTGAGGTCTTTGATGTAGGAACATTGTTCCCGGAGGTCTTTGATGTGGGAACATTGGTCCTTGAGGATATCAATAGTTGAATTGATGGATCTCATGTTGGAAGTGAGATGCTTGATGACATCCTTGTGCTGACAGTTGTCAGCAATCAAGGCATTGATTTATTGGGCTCGTGTGGTATTCATTTGGACAAAGGAGAAGGAAAATGGTATAGGGGAAATAAAAGAGGTCTGGAGGGGTGCGTGGGACCATGGAGAAAAAAGGGTGTCAAATTATAGGTACCACTACGATTAGGGAGAAAAGGGGGATCCAAAGGGATAGGAGCCAAATAAGGGTGTCAGAGACAGGTCGGGTCCACCAAAACATTTTTTGTTAAAAATGAGAGGTATCACTGGAATCGGGGCGAAGAGAGGAACCGAGTGGGATAAGTCCCAAATAAGTGTGTCATACACAATTGTGTCGTCTTACTTCTTCTCATTTTACATTTAGCACTCCCAAGAAGTTTTTATTTTTTCCCTTTTCATTTATAACCAGATGCACAGTTGGATGAAGGCAACAACATAGAGGAGTAGCATCAATCGTGCAATTCAAACATGTTAGCAAACTTTTGGTTTGGGTTTCTGATTGTACAAGATACCCACAATTAATTTTTCAAATCAATTTACTAAGAAATACATTGAACAGATATTACTCTCTCTGATATAATTGCATATTTAGATTCAGTATCAGAATAATTAACATTTTATATTTTGGGTGGGGCTCTTTTCCAGATTTGATGAATGCACATTCCATTTTCTGCTACTGTCAAGGTTTCCTATAATCACATTTAAAAAAAATCTGTGCAAGCATCCTAAACCCTAACCATGATCCTAACCCTAATCACACATCTTTTTTAATATTGATGAAACCTTACCCTATATTAATATACACATGATATGTGTTCTTCACTTTCAATACTCTATGAAGAAACAATGGTGAAACCTGTAGTTGAATATGTGGCTAATGCATTCAAGGGACAGACCGCTAAACATTCGATTTAATATTGCTTGACCATGGCCATGCTCTATAACAATTAGGCGTGTATTTTGTTTTGTCAGTTCTTTCTGTCGCTCTGCTATGTAAAGACGACCATATTTATGAATGGTTGTTGAATACATACCTAGTATAGTTTACTTAGATAAATAAAAGAAATTAATATATATTTCCATTGGTTTTCTCTTAGAAAATGAAACTTGAATCAAGCCCATGGTCGATTAGATGTATGAGTAATGATATATTTTTAATTTATTTGGTTAGTTTGCTATCCACTTAGGATTTGATAGCGTTCTATTTGTTTCTTAAACAAATCACTGCGGTTTTTATTTTCTATGTGTAGGTTTTTACCATCACTTCGCATATCCACTCTGCATATTTGTGAGTTGTTTTTTTTTGTTTTTTTTTTAATTATTTTGTTTTAATATATTATTTCATAGTAATTTAATTAATTTATTATATTAATCTATGTTGGGTTTTAATCAATTATTTGATACTTAGTTTTAATTTGAATTAATATATAATTTCCACATTATGTTAATCTTTTGAAATTGTTTTATGGTTTTAGCCATTTTAAATAATTCAAAAAACCCAATTGTCATATTCTAAACCCCCAAAAAAACCCACACTCTTATAAACTTAAATAATTGTAGTTCTCTTAAACCAACTTCTAAAATAGAAGGATAACTTTAGTATGATGAAAAAATTTCAAAGCAAGCTACACAGTATGAACAAAACAAATGTTCAAAGGATAGTTCATTAAAGACTATTTATTGTAACCAATTCATGCAAAATTGAGGTTAAAATTTTAATGTTTCAATTTTTTGAGGTTAAAATCACTAATGGGTTCAAATTTAATGTTTTCTATTTAATTGTTTATTGTTTCTATTTTTCTAAGGTTAAATTTAATTGTTATGATTTTATTTGAATATTAATTGTCATTTTGACTTTTCAAAAATTAATGGTACCTATCTTAGTATATCAACCATATTTAATGATATGGTTGTGCTAGTAAGTATTCATTTAGTCTAAACATTTTACATTATTATTATTATTATTATTATTATTATTGACAATTATTCTTAGAACAAGCCATATAATTACCGGTGAAATGGTATATTCATTCTTTAAGTTGTATTTTTCATTGAATAAATAGATTGAGTGCCTAAAAAAACTCTACAGCATAAAAACATTTACATTATATAGATTTAAAAATCATTATAAGAATTTCGAATTGAATTTCAAACAAAACTGATAAAAATATTCTTTACAGGTTTAGAGGTTTATTCTGAGTGAGTTTCTTTTTCACGAAGACAAGTTTGTGGGTTCTACCAAAGAATATTTGCGAAGTAAGTTTCCCCATTTCACAACACAAGTTCATGGAAGAAAGCTTAAAAGTTCACCACGAGAAGTGTGGATATTTCTGCAACTTGAGACCTTATGTGTTGCGGCTGGGTCGTAAAGCTAACATTGGGACGTTGAAAAGTGTCTATGCATGCGGAATTAACAAATGAGATAGACATCATTACATATCTCTATTAGATTACTAAATATCTTATACAATACATTGGCTCATTATATAGAGATTTATCATATCTAACTTATTCTAATAATAGAAATAGAGGTTGAGCAAATATCTCAACCACAAACCAAACTAGGAGATTTGGTTGGAGAGAATCTTTCTTACAACCAACTATCTAACAACCTCCTTGACCTATTCTCTCAAGTCATCTAGCTATAACTACCTACTCAACAGGTCATTAACCCAATCATACAACAAGTATGAATTACATATTCTAACACACCCCCTTAATGAATACTTGTTGATTGATTCATTTTTGCTTGTGCTTGGTCATAGTGATTTCTGAGTGCTATCTCTAGTCCATTCTTTATTATTGGGTTTTAATTCTTCAAACACGCTCACTTGAGCTTGCTTTACTGTGGGCTTCATCCTTGAACTTTCTTTGCTTCCTCTTGTACCTTGTACATGCATATAATTATTGATGTCCATATAAAACATAGTCCATCTACCATAATACATGGGTCATATGTCGTTGTAACCGTTAGTTCTCTAGGAATTGTTTTCAACTACATGGTTCATCAATGTTAAAATCTCCCTTAAACATAACTTGGTCCCTCATACTCTAAGACTCACAAATTTGTCTCATACTTTCAGATTCTTCCATCTCACATCCCCACCTTGAATCAAAGTCTCTCACTTCTTTGATTCATTATCAATTTTAGGCTATGGGTACACCTGTCACCCCCGTACCTCTCACAGTGGTTAACTCCAGAGCTTGATACAACAACCTCTCTGCCTATACAGAGTATCACATCCTGTGATCACAGTCGCTTTTGTGCTACAACACGTATGCATGTTTATGCCTTACTAATAGGGCTTACAACAAACCTAGGGAATTTAGCTTGCCTATGGCTAAGAATTACAATTTGGACCATAACTTGGGGTGTCGGGTACAACCGATCATGCACTCCCTACAACAATTCAATCAGGTACATAAAATATTAACAATACTCTCACCAATCATATGCCCAATATTACAAGCCCATTACATATGTCCATTTACATCTCATCATCATTCTTGACCAAGACACACAACCACACACACAACTTGAATATCTATCATCACACCGTCAAACAAGAAATATAAGCACAACTCAGTTTCACTTTCTCACTTTTGTGACTTAATTTGGAGGATGTGTGAGTTCGACGGAATGAACACGTACACCTCACTTCATTTCACTATAAAACCTCCATGTAATGGTGCTAACAACAACAAAATCCAAAAATAGTAGCCTCTCTCTTTACGACTCCTTTACTTAGCAATTGCAGCGCCTCTCCAAAACTCAAAAAATGAGTCCTCTGTAATATCATGGACAACGATTTGTCACACGCCCTTCAACCTCGCCCTCTCCTTGGGCTTCCTCTTCCTTCGTGACTTGTCTCTCGCTTCTAGCTAGAAGCTATCTCTCTCTTTGGCTACTGTAAACACACATTTTATACATGTCATTGTTTCCACAGCAACAACCAAACCAACACTTGGCTCCATAGGAGCATTCTCCTTCTGGGATACAGCAAGCCACAACACTGTGGCTCGTTTACTGCTCTAGATCTCCGTGGTTTAGATTTAGATAGCATTCACCCCATGCATCAATAAGAGTCTGGGTGGTGCTCTAACTCTAGAGATCAAGCCAAATCTTGCAGGAGACAACAATGATTTAATTGTCAGACGATGAGAAGCAACAAAAATCTCTCCTTCAACGATCAATCAACAATACATCAATGAGTCCTTTAGCCTGACTCATCCAACAACACTACCTCTCAGGCTCACTATCATTCAATCTCTGCATAGGAACTAGAATCTCCTCTGACGGCTCATGTCTTCCACGACGGCTCCTCTGGCGGCTCCTTCCACGTGGACGAACAAAAATTACTTCAACAAAATGGCAGCTCTGGTTTCCAATGGACCTGCCGCTCCAAACAAGAACTTCCATATGGTTTCTACAACAACCACTCCTCTACACAGTGTAGCAAGAATGTTGCAAAATTCCTTCAAAACAATGCCATAACTTTTCACCCACGCTACACGGCTCACGACTTTCACACAGGGATCAATACCTTCCCTTGGCTCTAATATGCATTCCCTTGCGTATCAATTTATGGATCTGGTAGCTCCCAGAGATACTTACGCCCTCCGATCTAGCAATAATAGCAGCAACAACTCTCCCTAGGTGACTTTCCTATCTCCAATCAACAAATCATTAATCAATTTATTCTCCTTTATAATCTCTAACCATTCTTCAGACAAACTCTCTTCATCATACATTGATACATTTCCACTTCTACTTCAAATGGTGGTTCTCCTATGCAACAATCCCTTGAGGCAACTCTGACGTCCTCTTACTCGCATTTGACAGGCAGTGAAACCACACTAGCAAAGAAGATGAACATGCACACTTAAAATACCAAACAACAAAGTTGAAACCACAACAAATTAAGTAACCACGACAATAGTAGATTGTTTCTTGTCCAAATCTCACAATGGACAATAACGTTGATATTCCACCACATGGGATCTTCTCCTCCTCCACACATGCACAGGGCCTCTCCTTGCTCATTGTTTTCTTTGACAACACAGAATGATGCCCTCAAGCTCGTAGTGGTCTGCCCATCTCCTCTATGCATGTCACATACAACGATTCACAGTGATCCTTCATGCACACAATGATTTTCACATGGGTTTACAGAGATTTCTCCTTTACATTGGGTTCACTGGCAATTTCATGTAGCTGTTGATTTACAATTCAAAAAAGAAAATGCAGTTATGTCCTCATCAATTTCACAGGTCCGGAGATCTGGAACTAACCACAGAAATGGACGTGGATCCCACACCCTTCTTTGCACACAAAAGCGACCAAGAATAAGCTCAAGGCCGAATGAATGGAAGAATTATCCATTGACATATCTTCATGATATGTTTACAAAGGGATTAGATGTCTTTCAAAAAATAAACAACGGATTAGACAATGTTCTACACTAGTCGAATAACCTTTCTCTGTCCTTCAATCCAGCTTTCGCGCGACACTGTGTCTTGTTCTTTCCAAACAACCTGAAGTTTGTGAGAGGCTCCTCCTCTACCACTTGCTTGTGATAATTTCAAATGGCGGTACAATCAATATGCAGAAAAATTCCTTTCTACAGTAGCTCTCTCCTACAATTCCAGTGAACAGATGCAAACATAATTCAACAACTCCTCGAAAATTCAAAAATGACTCAATCAAGCACCACTCAGATCTACTTTCCCACACAGCATGAAAGCACATGTGCAAAGACAAATCATATATCAACCGGTTATGTAGGCAGATGGCAGTGTTCCTCTCCTGGATGACAGTTTCTTTCAATAGGTAGCATCCAATGCTAAACTCATCTCCTATTTGCTGCACTAAGTCCCTCAAAAAAAAAAAACCCAATGATATCAGCTATATGTTTACTTATGGTGGAATCGTGCACGCAACACACTCCACACAAATAACAACATAATACTCCAACACCATATACTGGATAACAAATACTCCACAGCTGGATCAACGAGCACTCAACTCCTGTAGAACACATCAACACTCTATAGCAGCGTACATCTCCAATGAACAACAAACAATGGTTGTGGCTCTCACAATGGCTGTTGCGATCCGTCCATCAGGTGAGCATGTAGCATCAACTTCACTCCACGCAGATAGCAGAGACACTCCAACAACAAATGATCTCCTCCAAGGTCTGGTGGACAAACACAAAAGAAATTTATCAGGTAGCCTTTGCACACTGGTCTACACTTAAACAATAGACTCTTCACATCTTCAACATGCGACTCCACCTCAAGCGATGGAAACTCCTCTCGTATACACAGGTGGATTTTACACTATTGTCCTCTCGTGGGCGACTCACCTAATTCACATGGGCAACGTTCCTTATAAAATAAAATCAGCTCCCACAGCTTCACTTCCAAGAAACATGCGCAATACCATGATAGATCTCTCCTCCACTCAGGCACAATACCTCCAGGCAATGATCTGAGCAACAACAATCCTCTATGCAGGAAAACTTCAACAACGATTGGATCTGTAGTAGTCACAAATCTTTGACAACGATCAGATCTGTGGCCTCTATATCTAGAGGAGGATGAGCTTTCTACACGATGACTATTATGCTCGATGCAACCCTCTACACTATAGCTGTTATGCTCAGCACATCCCTCAGGCAGTGATATAAATTGCAGTCAACTAAAATTGTAGCAACAACGAACACAACTAGCAGATTCTTCCTCTTCGAATCGACTTGGGTTCCTACACCATGCACAAGACTCTTCCAGCAAGATTATGGTAGCGAGTCTCCTCTCAGCTACACTCTACAGTATCCTCAAACATACTCAACTTGACTTCTTCTTCAATCACACACAAGGGAAACACTCAGATCGCGTGCCCAAAAAACATTGAAAACAATTTTGTCTACTCTCTACTCCTCCGCCTAATCTACACCTATAGTAGATTAACCGCCAAGGCTTTCTCAAGATCCTGGGCACTCCCATGACGAAGCCACACCCAGACAACCCACTCTGATACCAAATTAACAAATGAGATAAACATGATTACATATCTCTATTAGATTACTGAATATCTTATACAATACATTGGCTCATTATATAGAGATTTATTAGATCTAAATTATTCTACTAATAGCAATAGAGGTTGAGAAAATATCTCAAACACACACCAAACTAGGAGATTTTGTTGGAGAGAATCTTTCTCCCAACCAACTATCTAACAACCTCCTTGACCTATTCTCTCAAGTCATCTAGCTATAACTACCTTCTCAACAGGTCATTAACCCAATCATACAACACGTATGAATTACATATTCTAGCATGTGGTTGACACATCTAATAATGTCGGTTTTCATGTGGCTCACAAGATTACAAATATGGATTACCTAAACCAAAAGAACATTGAAGTCTCAAACTCTCAATCCACAAAATTTTCAATTTACCGCTTTACTCCAGTAACAGATTTTTTCCATCTTATCTTTGATTTCTTAATCACGACAAGGTTTTATTACGATCTCTTTAGGATTGAACTGGAGTTTCAAAAAAAAAACTAAGATTTTTTTTGGTAAGTTATTATGAAACATTATATTGCTATAGTAAAAATATACAAAAAACTTGCTACTAGCCTGCCACTATAAAAAGTAGACCAATGACAATGCATCAAATTGTTTGAAGTGATATGAAAATATTGTCCTTTAAACTGGAAAGTTTGGGTATAACTAAAATTGATGCTATCTTTTATATCTAAAACAAAGTCTATTTGTAAATTCTTCCTATTTTAGTAAGGGTAAGGTAGTATTAGAATCCCAATACCTCTTAGCTTAAAGAGCAAAAAAAGAAACCTCATCTCGAGTGGCTTGAGTGTTGGCCAAAGTGAAGCGTCTTAAGATTCGAACGTCTGCTTACACGAGCTCTATTTCTTCTTGAATGTGGGCAGGGGGTGTGAGCTACATAAGAGTCAGAGGACTCTTCAACCACTCTTGTAAAGAGAGAACTAGTATGACGAGGATGGGGTCGAGAAGAATTTCCATGGCTACGACGAGAACTGCGACCTCCTTCTATTGGAGGGGTGTTGAAAATGCTAGATAACAAATAATAAGGTGCAGAATAGGAAGAAAATGAGTTAGAGGAGCAGGGGAAAGGAATGAACATGAGGGAGGAGGGGTAACAAAATGAAAGGAGTTTGGGAGAGATGATAAAGGGGGCAGGAATTTGGTCGAGGAAGGTGGAGGAGGCGTCATCGTTATGAGAATAGGGGTAATTAGTTAGGATTAATGCAGAAGTAACTTCCATTATGAGGAGCTAAATGGGAGGGACGAACCAGGTGCAAGAGAAGTACCAAGGTTACATCAAATTCATGGTGTGAGCTTGACAACCATAGAGTGTGGTAGGCCAGGTGGTGCACAAACCATTACTGCGATCAATGTCCGCTATAAGAAGTGACGGGGTAGAGGTGGTTTGGCAAATACCGACATGTAGAGTGGTCGCATGGCTATTTTCCTCGGGTGGTGACCCCCCAATGATCTCTTTCCGTAAATATTTAAATAAAAAGTTTAGAGAATTTTTTGCGATGTTTCAAGGATTTAATAATTGCGTAGTTTATTTATTTTTTAAAAATTACATGTCAAATTCTTTATATAAAATCCAATATTATTTTAATTTAATTTACAATATTTTTTTATGATGATCATGATGATTAATGTTCACTGAGATCAATTGGTCTATGGGACCTTAAGAAGGTTAAATATTACTTCTTCAAAATTGTATTTATGTATTCAAAAAGCATTGAGAGAAGATTTCCAAAATCACCATAGTTTTGATGACTTAGGAGGTTAGGAAGGTATTTATTGCGACAAATGTTTATAAATTGGTATCTAATCTAAGAGGAAGTGCTTTTCATCTTCAATCCTCTTAGTGTCACAAACATGGTAGATTCTTAAATATCTACCATCTTTATAACATTAAGAGGATTAAAGATGAAACACACTTCCTCTTAGATAAATAAAACATTTGCGATATAAAATATTTACAAGATTATTAAAAATATAAATATATTAGACATTTTTTAAATAAATAATATTAAAATTGTAAATACAATTTTTTTAAATGTGTTTTAAAACCTAAATAAAAAATATTATGATTTATTTTATTTCTCTTTTATATATTAAGAAATTATGGATTTTTATTCTCTATCAACGAGTAGGGAACAGTTCACCGAATTGGTTTCTTAGACAACCAGCATCATAGTGAAGAGTTCACGAATCGGTTTCGTAGATAGAGAAGGGTTTCCTTGACCTTTTTTCGCCTCTTTTTAATAAAGTTAAATAAAAAAGTAGTTTAGGTGACTAGCAAGATGATAAGGATTGAATGTTGAAGAGTGTGTCCACCTTCAAACGTTATTCATCTTACATACAAGTTTATATTTAAAAATATGATATTTAGTTTTTTATATTATTTTAAATAAATAAAATAAAATATTTTTTTAAATGAATAATATGATCATGAGCATATGTATAAAGAAAAAACAAAATTGACCAACATTTTCTTATTTTATTTGTCAATCTAGACTAAAATCATATAATCAAAAAATAATATAACATTACAAGTAGTGTGGACATCTATTTCCTCATAATAAGTAATGACGTTATATTACTTCATAAATTTGGGATTGCATTCTACATTACAAGTAAAATAAATTAAGAAGAGTTGACTAATTATTTTCATAGAGAGAAAGGTTACTTAATAAATTATGAAATTAAATATTTATATTAATTATAATTATAAATCAATTCAAAATAGGGCATAAATAATGGTCAACCAACCAACTCTGTCTTCACCTTATAGGAGTAATGATAAAAGTAAATATCCTTTTCAATCATATAAAAAAATAATAGTTATCATTCATAAAATCAAATTTCCTTTTCAACCATATAAAAAAATTCCTTTTCATTTACAAATAGTTTTAAAAATATTTTAATTATTAATAGTTTTGTAAACATTCTAAATTTTTACTTTTCTTTTACTTAAACATTTTTTTTCTATAAATTTTACTCAAAATCCATTCAAAAAATTTAATATTTATTTTTTATTTGAAACACTTAATATTTAATTAATAATTATTCAATACAAATTTTACTCAAAATCCAACCAAAAAAGATTTGATATTTATTTTTGATTTGAAACACTTAATACTTAATTAGTAATTATCCAATACTCGATAGTCTATTTCATCGAACACATATCTTTAATTCGATTGATATTAATTACATATAAAATGTTATGATATTTTTAAAAAATTAACATAATAATATGATAGTTCATATAGATGTGTTTTTATAAATAAGAAGCAACCATTTAATACACATAAGTTATTTAAAAAAATAATACTAACATTAAGATAGATAAAACAATTAGAAACACAATTATTAAACAATAACATAGTGATCTTCGAAAAAGAAGAGATGAGATCAATTATCAAATCCATACACTCACATCATTTATAAGGAAATGCATTTATAGAAAACTCTAGACAAAAAAAACTCCAATCAAATCTGATTTGCTAATCTTCTAGTTTTAAATATGAACAATCTAGAATGGATCTAGATCTCTACTTCCAACGATTTATTATTTATTCATTTCTAGATTATTCCTAACACTCCCCTTTAATATAGAAATGAATTTTCTACAACACTTAATTTAGTTCTACACATTTCAAATTTAGCTATTCCAACAATCTTGGTAAAAATGTCTACCAGATTATCAATTGTATTAAAATATTTCAAGTCGATTTCATTTGACTAAATCTTATCCCTCACAAAATGGTAATGTGCCTCAATATGTTTTGATTTGGCATGATACACAGGATTGTTGGACAATTTGACATAAATTTGATTATTACATTTTATGGTTGTAGGTACTTGTTTCTTTTATCCAACATCTTCAATAATTTCCATAAGTCATATCACTTCACAGATAATGTTGCATAATGTTGTATAATCATCTTTCGTGGATGACAGAGAAATAGTTGGTGGTCTCTTACTTCTCCATGACACAGCTCCAGATACGAGACTGAACACATATCCAGAGATTGACCCCCTTTCATCTGGATTTCCATCCCAATCAGGATCAAAATGACCTATCAACTCAACATCACAATCATTTTTATATTTAATATTAAAACCAATAGTTCCTTTCAAGTATTGAAGGAATCTCTTCACTGTTTTCCAATGATTATGATGAGGCTTAGCCACAAAATGACTAAGTATACTGACTGAATATGCAATATCTGGTCAAGTTGTAGTGAGATAATTCATACTTTCCACCAATTGTCGATACAAAGTATCATTCACTTCCTTTGAATAATCATAACCGTTGAGCTTAACATTTTTTTAATGGAGTAGATATTGCCTTACATTCATTGATGTTAAATCTTCTAAGTAACTCCTTAGTATACCACAATCCATCCATACCTCAAGGCCTAAACAATAGTGTAATTGTCCAAGATCCTTCATCTCAAATAAATGTGACAATTGTCTCTTGATATCATCAATCAACCTAGAAACACTTCTTTTCATAATAAGATCATAAACATGTAAAGAAATCAAAGAAACATGACCATTTACATCATTCCTAATATAAAGATCAGATCTTGTTTACTTTGAATGCATCCTTGCTGAAAGACCAAATTATCAATTTTGACATACCAAGACCTAGGAGATTGTTTAAGTCCATGTAAAGATTTCTTCAACTTCCAGACAAGATGATCCTAACCCTACTTTACAAACCCCTCTGGTTGAATAATATAAACCTCTTCTTTTAATTCTCCATTTAGAAAAGTTGATTTTATATCTAACGGATGCAGTATCCAATCATATTTAGTGACCAATGCTATCATTATTCTGATTGTGTTCATTTTTTCTACTGGTGCAAAACTATTCTCATAGTCTATACCTTATTTATATGACTAACCCTTTGCAACCAATATTGCCTTATATTTGTCTATACTACCATCAACATTAAACTTTAACTTGTACAACCACTTTCAACCTATAGGGACTTTATTCTTGGGTAGTTTTGTTAATTTCCATGTTTCATTTCTCATTGTAGCATCATATTCTTCTTTCATTGCATCTTGTTCAAAAGTTACCTGGGTTCCTTTACATTCATAACTTGAATTGTTAATACATAATATTTATACCTTATAGGCGTCTGAGATTGTCGTATTAATCTCCTTGGTGCAACACTTCTTTGTGAAGTTCCTTCATGTCTTCCTCTACTCTGTGGGGTTCCTTCATCCCTTCTTGGTGAACTCTACCTACTTGAAGTGTCCAAGATGATTAAACCTTCATATTGAACCTGTTCAACATATTCTTCTTCTTTGACACTTTCATCATTGTCATTAGGAAAATGTCATACACCATTACTATCTTATTTTTTACCTTCATCTATATGTTCATGAAATAATACATCTCACCTTGAAAAAACCTTATGAGTGAGAGGATCAAACATTTTTTAAGATTTATGATCTATTCAATAACCAATAAAAATAAATTTGATTTCCTTGGCATCAATATTGCTTCTGTCTTCTTTGGGAATATGAGAAAATGCTTTGCTTCCAAAAATGATCAAGTGACTAACTTTTGTTTGAAAGCCATAAAATGATTCAAAAGGTGTTTTGTGCTCTAGAATTTTTGTAGGACTTCTATTTTTAAGATATACAATAGTACTTATTGCTTGAGCCTAAAAAACATTAGAAATATTTTTACCTTTTTTCATGCTCCAAGCACACTCAACCAAAGTTTTGTTCTTCCTCTCGGCTACTCCATTCTGTTGAGGAGTATGCGACACTGTAAATTGTTTTTGTATTACATTATCTTTGAAATATTTGAATAAATCCCTTGATGTGTATTCTCCTCCCTGATTTGATCAGAGAATTTTGATGAACCTTCTTGTTTGTTTTTCCACCAAATTTTTAAATTCTTTAAAATACTAAAGAACATCACTTTTCTTTCTCATAAAATACATCCAAGTGTATATAGTTCTATCATTAGTAAATATAAGGAAATAATATTCTCCACCAAGAGACCTTGTTTGCATAGGACCACACACATTTGTATGCACTAGTTCAATAATATCTCAGTTCCTATGATATGTATGTGTAGGAAACTCTTCCCTATGTTGTTTCCCTAATGCACATCCCTCAGATTCAACACATTCATACTTAAGAATTGGAAGACCCTTTACCATTTCTTTTTTCTGAAGTAACACCAAATCATGATTATTTAAATGACCATAACTTTGGTTCCATAACTATTTTGGCGACATTGATATTGATGCCAACGCTTGATGACCCTTCCTTGTTAATTCAATCTTGTACAATCACTCAATTCTGACTCTTGTTTCTACAAATTTGTACCAATCATGGATATCTTGAACACAAAACATCATGATTTAACAAATTCAACCTTTAAATCTTGATCTACAATAGTGGAACTCAAATTAAATTTCTCTTAATTCCAGGAACATACATCACATTTTAAATTTGTTTCTTTTGACCATTAGGAAAAATCAATGCATATATCTCCATAACCTTTGATTTGATGTGATCTATCATAGAATAGATAGTTATTAACACCATTATTGTTTTCATGATATGTATCAAATCAATCCCTATTACACTACATATGAATTGAAACACCATAATCAACGAACCAGACATTAACATCATAGCATCAAAAATAAACAACCTCAAGATTTTGAAATAACTCACTGTGGCATATATATCAACAAAATTCTTTGAATTCCTTTTATATTTAGATTCATCAAATTTCCTTTTCAAACAATCCATAGAAAAATGACTAGGCTTACCATGATAGTACCATCCATCATTCCTTTTTACAGTGGTATTTCTCCTTGGCCGTTCCATCATTTGTTGTTGTTTGGAATATTTCTTTCCTCCTCTGCTTCTTTCCCATGGATTTTCTTTGAATGGTTGTCTTCGTTTGGCTACTAACACCAAATCAGAACTTTGAGACATGTTATTAATATTCGTTCTTCACTCTTCATATTGCAACAAAATACTCATCAATTCACCAAATGCGGGTGTTTTTTCTCTATTTGCAAATTCAATGATAAACATTTGATAATCATCTAACATGACATTCAACATAACAGTAACTATATCAGTAATGAAGATCTTTTCACCAATATCACCAAGATTATCTTTAAGTTCTTTGATTCTAGAAAGAAAGTTACTGATAATTTCTTTTCCTCTATTTTAATTGAGAGGAATTTACTTTTTAAAAATAGTATGCAGTTTTCATGTGTTGTTTGATACAGATCTTTAAGTGTCTTCCATGTCTCATTAGATGTATTCCAATCTCTAATATGTGAAATGATGTTATCCTTCATGGACATTCTCAGGAGCAATTTTTCCTTGGTCTCTCATCGCTTTGAATTACAAATTGATGTTATTGTGGCTGCATGGGATTCTTTCTTGACTTCATCACCGGACGCAATTGACCAGACAATATAGCCTTCCATCAATGTTTGCATCTTAAATTTCCAATTGGGATAATT
Organism: Picea engelmannii; assembly: GCA_009831015.1. NCBI lineage: Eukaryota > Viridiplantae > Streptophyta > Pinopsida > Pinales > Pinaceae > Picea > Picea engelmannii. Next base: position 1,282,812 of record ML778931.1, on the reverse strand, counting down.
TTCCATCTAACTTTGTTGACTTATTTAGATAATATTATGCTAATGGATTTTCCATTTGAAACAAACTATTGCTACAACTGTGAAATTAATTAAAAAAAAAATTGTGAATAAAAATTACCTTGACGCCTTCACAAGGTTTGGCAGTCTTGTGATAGCTCTACATTATGTTGGTCCTCTTCTTTTACAACAATAGAAAACAACTCTCTATTCCTTCTCGTAAATCAAACTCCTTGAGAAACTCCCATATCACAACACACCTTAGATCACCTTCACTGATCATGGCCCTTCTCTATACATGATTCTCTTCTCTTCTTGTGAATATTTTCTCCACTGCAGGAACATATGTTGAGGAAGATGTTCAAAAATAAACTTCGTAGAGGCGGATGACAACGGACTTTTCTATAAACCTATGAAAATGAATCCTCTATCATGGGGTTCTAAACAATACTTGTCTCATAGAAATCACTTCTCCACCCAGTGCCTTCTTTAATCAGAATAATGGTTGTATTATCTCCTTCAGTAATGATCAGCTAGGAATTACAAAACAATCACACGTATTGGTACTCTCCTCAGCAGGAAAAAATCAACCAACTCACTCCTCAGTACACACGTGGATTGGTCCTCTCCTCAGCAGGAAATGATCACCTACCAATTAGACAAAAAGTACTCCAACAACAACTTCTCTAGCAGATAGGTCATAAGTTCTCCACACATGTCTTCGAACTCTTCCTTGATGGCATGGTTCTTCCAGACCAATACTGCAACAATATCCTCCACACAGATGGTGTATACTTTTATGGCATCCTCTCACACATCGACAATGTTCTCTGACACCAAATGAAAAATACAACTATTAAACCTTAACACAACGATATTTTAAAAAGATAATTTAAAAAGAAGAAATGATGCAAATTTTCTCATTCATACACACACATCATTCACATGGAAATGCATTACAAATTTATAACAAACTCCATACAAAACAAACTCTAACCAAATCGGATATGCTAATCTTCTAGTTTTAAACCTATACCATCTTGAACAAATTCTAGATTTGACATTCCAATGATTTGGTGTTTTATTCATTTCTACATTATTCCTAACAAAAAAATCATCAACTTAACACTCCCCATCTTTGCTAGATAAATGAAAGGTGAATAATTATTAGTCAAGATATTCAACATGACTCTCCTATGTCTGAACATGTGACCACTTGATTTTTCAAAATCAAAACCCATTTTTTTAGAATGCTAACATGCATTTGAAAAATAAGGGGAAAAGGGTGGAATTTGTTTTGAGATATAAACA
>ML778931.1:1245953-1262804 GCA_009831015.1 Picea engelmannii | reverse complement strand
ACAGAATGATGTATACTATCCATTCATGGGTGTTGTATATGCATGTGCATTTTCCTTCATGTCCAAATACCTTTATCAATCTTGCGGTCCAAAACCCATGACTAGGGTTGACATCAATGACAACAATCAATCTTCCAACAATACCTTGTTCTAAAGGTGGTCTTCCTTATGTATTTATCCTTTATCCTTACCTTGTGATATCCCGACCTGATGTATATCTTCAAAAATATCTTCACATCCTTCAACTGATCGAAGAGGTCATCAATCCTTGGGAGAGGATATTTGTTCTTAACAGCTACTTTGTTCAACTATCTAAATCGATACACAATCTCAGCGTCCCGTCTTTCCTCTTTACGAATAGGATTGGGGAACCCCAAGGTGACACACTTGGGCATATGTACCCCTTATTCATAAGCTCTTGAAGTTGTAATTGCATTTCTTTCAGCTCCGACATACTCATTCTGTAAGGAGCTTTTGACACTCGAGCTGCTCCAGGCATCAAGTTTACAGAGAAGTCAATATCTCTCTTCGGGGGTAGTCCGAGTACCTCCTAGAATACATCTTCAAACGGCTTTAGTACAACATGATATCCAATATTTGAGACTTCATGCCTAGATTCTTCCTCCACATGGGCTGCAAATAATTGACAACCTTTTTTGTAGCACTTCTTCAGCTGCATTGATGAGATTTCTCTGATAGCAACAACTCTGGGAATTCTTTGGACTATTTTTTGATTTCCTTCCTTGTCTAGGGAAGTGAATGCCTTACTACGGAAGTCTAGGATGGCATGGTGCCGGTCCAACTAGTCCATCCCAATTAGACAATCATAAGAACCTAAAGAAAGAACTTTCAATTCAGCCTTTGTGATCAATCCATTCATGTACACAGGACAAGACTTAACCAACTCAATGAATTTTCTCTTGGTTCCTGTAGCCAGCTGCACTAACCAAGACTTTTCATGTTTTATTCTCGACAATTGAAAACTTTCCACCATTCTAGGATCTATATAACTATGGCTATCCATTGAATCAATTAAAATAGTAAAGGCATGGTTGTTGATCATTCCTTCCACTTCAATCATGTGAAACTAATATTCAATTTTCTTATTGTCTAGGGCTGCGTAGATCCTTAGCATTCTTCTGCCCATGTCCTCCACTTTTTCAACTTGTTGAAGATTATGGAGAAATCTCACTTTACCATTTTTGTGGGGACAATCTATGTACTTGTTGTTCCCCTGACAGCCCCAACAGTGAATGGGTGTCTTCCTTGGCCTTTGTTCCCCTACATCTTCCATTCTTGGTTCTTTAAACGATGGCTGTCCTTGAGGACTGCTTCTGAAAAAGGGAGGTTTTTTTCCTTTCTGCTTCTGTTTTTTCTTAAACTTCTTCTGTTCATCCCAAGCCTTCGAAAAAAGAGTCTTTTGTCTTTGCTTCTCATATAAGCATTTCTCTCTTCTTATAGTTTCTTCCATGTTCTTAGGGTTATCATACTAAATCTTGTCCCCAATGGAAGGTGGCATTCCACTCAGATACCTTTGAATATTGACAGTCTCATATTTGATGAACGAAACATACTTCAGTAAATCCAAAAACCTTCATTCATACTCATCAATGGTCATGCTGCCCATCTTGAGTTCAAAGAACTCTTTCATCTTTCTGTCGTAGTATCTTTTAGTCAAGTATTTCTTCTCAAAATACCTCTTGAATTCTTTCCAAGTGATATCTTTCTCTCTAATGTTTTGTACCTGCACAAGTTGATCCCATCACATGGATGCTTTTCCTTTCAATTGATACATTGGAATTCTACCTTCTGCATGCGTGGAATAATTCTGCATTTGGAAATATTTCCTCATGCCCAACAACCATGTTTTGACATATTCCTCCTTCTTGTGTTCTCCATCAAACGTAGGGGGTTAATCTTGTTCATTTCTCCCTTCAGTTCATCCACGCAAGATCTCCTGTGCTTTCTAGTAGGAGATGGGCTTGAACTACTATGTGCTTCCTTACTGGAATTCTTTGGGGAGCGGCGTCGATGCCTGTTAACATTTCATGATCTTATTTTCCTCTCAGGGGTCCTACGACTCCCTAATTTGTTGGAGTCACTCTCCTTTTCCAATTTCTTTTCGATTCTCTCCAAACTCTTTAGAAAATTTACATTGAATTCACCTTGTTTTTCCTGATCTTTCCTGAGTTTTTTTCTATCTGCTCGGTGAGTTTGGGCATGTTTCTACAATATTTCAATGATTTTCATCATGTTTCCTTCCTTATCTATGTCCTCTCCATGTCTATTGGAGTTCGATCCTTCAACTCCCAAATGAACGTCCATCCCTTTATCTCCATTCTCTGAACTGGAAGCATTTTGTGCCTCCTCCATTTCTTCGCACTCAGTGGCAACTCTAAAATGGTTTTGGCACTCGCTAAACTTTTTCAACACACGTGAAGACAACTGGAAATTGTCAGGACATCATTCCTTAAAAAATTCCACAGCGTTCATAAACAAATCTGAGTCAAGAAAAATTATAGATTTCATGAATTTTTCGAACTCTGCTCGGCTCTGTAACAATTTTAGGCCTTAGCCATTTTATCTCAGTTCCCAACCCATGCGACTGTGGGCTGTGACCTTGCGCTAGTTTGATATGTGCTTACTCGTGACTTCGGGTGTCTCAATCCTCACAATGCCTCACAAAAGACTCTTGGAGTTCTGAATTAATGATCTCGTGAAGTAGGGTGGATCAAAAGTCCATGTCTACCTAGCATCCAACAACTGACATTCACAGTGGAACTTCTATAATCGAAGCTTCGGAACTTCGGAGCTTTGGGACTTCGAGACTTCGAAGCTTCGGGTGTCGGAAGCCTTCCCTCTTGCTTCCTTTCAATCTCACGACTTCTAAACTTTTGGCTTGTCTATCCTCCTGGCCCACATAGTACCACTGTCACCAACTAAGGCTACAACATGTGGTATGCTTAGTAAGGTCTGTGTCACCCTAGGAGACATCATATGGCCCCACAATGTCTATCTTTTCACTTTGAAACTTTGGGCTTTAGAAGGTTGTGCATTAGCACATTCCGCTTCTCCTGATTTCCACAGTTCTGAAATATCCCTAGATCATTGATGGTCCTTATCTCTGCTACAACCAATGGTTAGGATCCACTTCGCGATTTATTGCTTCAGAGGTGTTCACCTATCTTCTCTCCCCATCTTCCGACTTCATGAATTCTGAAGGGTTCTCGTGACTAACTCGAGAGTGAATTCTCAAGAGGTAACGGTCGAGATCTCTTCTCAGATCTACGTTGTAGATCTCTTCCAGGACCTTGGATCTTTGAATTTCAAAAGTTTGTGCCTCAAAGCACCTCACTTCTCTTGATTTCCAAACTCTGAAAGGTTTCCAGGATAACCCTCCTATATCTTTTCTAGATCTCATGGTTGTAAAAAGGGTTTCCCTTCCTTCCGAAGAGATCCTACAGTCCCCATTACTCTGTGGTCCAATACCACTTCTATCATGGTTTTACAATACCGCAACTCCTCCTGAGATTCATAACACGACAAAGGTAACTTATTGGCACTTAGGAAGGTTCTGAGGTCCAAAAAGAGTTCCTCCAGACACAATTTCGTGTTGAAAACTCGGGCCCAAAGACCACTTACCTAGCCCATCCAGGCTCAGTGTTGAAACCTAGGTCTCTGATACCATATTTTAATGTCCCCTTCCACCACTAGGCTAAGAAAATGCTACCAACACAACCTTAACTTAGACTTTAAAACTTTGAAACCCATTTCCAACATCCCCGACCATCAACCCCATTGTTGGGAAACGCCTACGCGAAAACATTCTCATAATTATATATATAATATGCATTAAATTCATTTAACAAATTTAACATAGAGTTAACCAACAATGCAGAGTAATCACAGTATTAGTGCTAACATATAGAATTAATGGAATTAACAGTAATTCATTCATGCAATAGAATACAAGATAATATTACAAGAATCATAGTCATGCATTTTAACTGAAATTAAACACATAATGATAGTTATCTTTGATACTTTAGTAACTCCACCAACTATGTGTAGACCTCCCATGAACCTCCCAGCCTTAGACCACACTGCTCATCATGCTTAGCAGTGGGTCACCGTCGAGCTAGGACCAAGCTCCACCCAAGGCAAGAGAATCCTAGACTAGGCTGAAATTATAGGAAAACTGCATAGAGCAACCAGAAGGATTCTTTCCAGGAGCCTTCTTATGCCCACTACTCATGGACTCTCATTCCCCACATGCTTTTTCCACTTGGGAGTATACACCTTCACAAGTATAGTCCATTGGTTCTTCACCTCCCTCTTTGGGTCCCGACAATAGGCCAGATCAGGAAGTCTCAAAGCTTCATAGCTAGTTCTGGAATCTCTCTGAGAGAAAACCACTTCATAGAAAACTCCCTCTCTCCTTGAGGAAGCTGCTCACAGACTTGACAACTTTCCTCTTCTACAACGGGCCTAACAAGCCGGTTCTTCAGCCAACTTCAACTCAATCCCGCAAATTGAGGATAACAACAACAACAATGGGTCAACACCATTTAGGAAAACAAACAGAATGTTGCGAACCCCAAAAGGTTCGAGATATGAACTTGGCTCTACAATTGTGGACAGACTGGGTTCACAGAATTACACAGGACGACTCACAGTTTTGGTTCTAAGGAAATGTGTGTCAATGCAAAAGTCCAATGATTCAGGGGAGGATGGCCAACGAAGTCCGACGTGAGGGTACACCCATATCAAACGCAAAGGATGACATAATGAGGTGTGAACCCCCTCCACAACTGACTTCTGCAGCTTTTAACTGCATGCGCCCAGGTCCACACATGTCTTCCTGGGGATGCATGCACTCCATTTTTCATATGTTCCCTTTCCAGGAACTTAGGACAACACTCAACAATTGTCCACCTCAATCTTTTAGGAAAAAATAATAAATTATTGTCCCTTTTAGAGGTAATCCCCCTAGCTTATCCCCTAGGCCCAACACTTAGCCTCTCTTTCCAACCTTTCATCCCCCTTTCCCTTACCCTCTCTATGGAATCTTAGTCCCCCATCACTCTTTCTTCATGGTCGGTCTGCACGCAACGATGTTTATATATTATATTAATGTTTTGCATAATTACATATACAAAATTGGGCTCCTGGCCTTTAACACTTAGGCTCTCCGGCCTAATAAACACATAATCCAACTAGCTTATCAATACTCGGCTCACCAGCCTACAAAACATGATTACAATTCATAACTACAACTGGGGCTCTACCAAGGGATATTACAGTATGGAATTTTGATATGTTATACATGAAACATTCATCAACCCTTTCACCAAATTTCATAAGAAAATATGGAAATTAAGTAGTGCAGATATGTGTGGAGCGACGTGTGGAGCGACAAGTTCTTCACTCTGTGAACCTATGACATAACATGTGCATTTATGGGATATTAAAGAATACCAATAATTTCAATATATATTTAAAAATACCTCTCGAAATCCTTTTCTTGGACCCCCCTCATAATACATTTTTTCAATAATAAAAAGACCATATGTTTACTAGATATCACTTTTTATACGCCCAAATACCTATAAATCCTACCATACCTCACATCTCCCCTCGCTAAAAGATATAATATACTGAATTTGTTTTTCACAATTTTAAAACCACTATTATGAATGAATGTGATAAAATATTTGTCAACAAGGTGAAGCCCCACTGTGTAGAGAAAACACACTAAATTTTCCCAATTTCTATGATAATAGGGGTTTTGTGTTTTGGTCAGTGCATCTTCAATTCTTAGAATCGGGGTAAAATTTTTGGATATCACGTAGAGGAAATATTCTTATACTTTCCCTCCAAATTTATTATAAAAATATGGAGTTACAACAATGTTCCTCTGAACATGATAGGAAAACCAAAATTACATTCCACATGTTCATGTTTCCAAGTTAACATCGACTATTTAAATCACAAAGCTTCAATTGTATTTGGAATTTTAAGAGGTGATTATTATATATCTATGAATGCTACTAAGTAATTAATGTTTGGGTTACCCCATGAAATGAAACAAATTAGGAATAGAACTGCCATTGCCTCATAGTTTAAATATTTTACAATTTGATATAATGTGATTTTTTCTTATCTCCCTAGGATATCGGGCTCCTATAGTTCATGAGTAGATTTTATATAATAAGGTTATGAAAATCTAATAGGGCCCAAGATAATTCACCATTCATTGTTTTAATTTTGAAGATGTTGTTATCAAATGCCTTTATTGTGGTGTGTAATATCTATTAGCACTAATGCATATCAAAATTTGTTGTATGATGTGAGTTATTTCACTCTTTGATTTTGATTGCATGCACCCTAATACTTTATCAAGTTGTATCATAAAACGTGGATCCTCAGATTGAACACTCTCACCTTTGATAGATAGTTCAAGAAAATATTGAGCTACTAGGTAGAATTATCTCAGAGTGTGTGGATCCAAGATTTGTGGTTTTTGAACTTAGGAACCATTCACTTCACATCTTAGACAATTCAACCTAACACTTCTCTCTTTGTTTGAACTATATACTACAACTAGGAATGTTTAATATCAAGATATTCTTTCTCTTTGACCACTTGTTATAGTACTCAAGAGCCTACAATCAAAGTCATGCAGAAAATACTTACAACATACAACAAATTTAGAGATTTATTAAATACTAATAAAAATTCCACATAATCTATTTATCAATCAAAATCACGACAAGGTCATTCAACAATAACCTCTCCGGAGTATATTGAATCAATGGCCAATGGACTTGGTCCTTATTACATTTACAAAGACATACAAATGGCCTCTAGATCACACATATTGAACAAGCATTCAACAACCATAGGATTCCCAAATCGTGGAGAGCCAAAAATCCCCCATTATGAAAAAATATCAAACATTTAAATTATAAGGTTCTGATTGTTCAGTATTTCTTGTCTTGTGGTAATGAAATCACTTATTAAATTAATATCATTTACACATAATTAATATTCACCTCTTTAATTTTGGAATACAACCCATGCGTCATGATTTAAATAGTCAAAGCTCACTTCAAAAAATCAACATGTCAAACGCAATTTAGATTTTCTCTCACTCTATCCATATTTTTTGAGGAAATTTGTTGGGTAAGTATAACCCTCAACTATTAAAATTTCATACTCTAAGAATTGAAGGCATGCTAATCAAGATACTAAACCTCGATTGCACATTGTCTTTGGATATACTATCGATGCTTAAACTCAGTATTTTACATTCAAATTTGTTGGAAAGGTAGATTAATGTATTGTCCTTAACATATCTTAACTTTAGACCTCAAATCCAAGAGATGATATTGGATGGATCAAAATGTTAGACCCTTGTTATTACATAAAATCATAGAAAAGTGTGAATTAAAACTAAAACAAATTGAATATAATTTTTGGTGTAGAGCATTACCAAAACATGAAGGATTATCCTGCATAAATTGATCAAATAATTTCTCCAAATATTTTATATACAAAAGAGACTCCAAATAACATTGAAAATATTATTGTTAAGATTTTTGGAGATAAATTATGTAAGTAGTTTTGAAATGTCCAACCTTTCGACTGAACACTCCACCCACCAATAAAATGTGATATACAATTAAAACCGAAAGATCAAACCAAATATGTAAACATGATTAATACATCTATTTTATATTTTCTAGAATCTTGGATCATCTCATCTACGTAATCCATGTTAGAATATGTAAATCATATTGGGATCGGGCATCCTGCAAAAAAAATTAAACAACAAATATCTACAACTATCCCATCCTTTGAAACAATATGCCCCAAGTAATGGATCTACTCCTGATAAAATGAGCACTTGTTCAACTTGGAATACAATTGGTGTTCTATTAGCACCTGCAACACCATCCTTAGATGTTGTTCATGCTCTTCCTCCGACTTGGAATACACCAGAATGTCATCCAAAAATACGATGACAAACTTCTCTAGATAGTTCTTGAATACACCATTCATTAGGCACATAAAAACAACAGGTGTGTTCGACAAACCAAACAACACTACTATGAAATCGTAATGACCATACCTTGTTCTAAAGGCAGTTTTGTTGATGTCTTCATAATTTATCCTTACCTGGTGATATCTCGACCTAAGTTCTATCTTCAAAAATATCTTCAGATCCTTCAACTAATCGAAGAGGTCATCAATCTTCGGGAGAGGATATTTGTTCTTAATAGTTACTTTGTTCAACTGTCTGAAATCAATACACAATCTCAATGTCCCATCCTTCTTCTTTATGAACAGAATTGGGGCACCCCTAGGTGACACACTTGGGTATATGTATCCCTTATTTAGAATCTCTTCAAGCTGTAATTGCAGTTCTTTCAACTCTGACGTTCTCATTCTATAAGGATCTTTTGACACTCGAGCTGCTCCAGACATCAAGTTTACAGAGAAGTCAATATCTCTCTTCGGGGGTAGTCTGGGTATCTCCTAGAATACATCTTCAAACTCCTTTAGTACAACATGATATTCAATCTTTGAGACTTCATCCTTAGATGCTTCCTGTTGAAGGAAAATCTCCCTGCGAACAGGTAGATCTCCTCTTGAGAGCTAGACTCTTAACTCTTAAGAAAAAATATGCTTAACATGGAAATTGACTTCCTTTCAGATCTATACAAACTAATGCATGAGGAGGAAGGAGAACATAAGTACCTTTTACCGGTGTTTGTCCCTGCACGCTCCAAGTTGAGCTCCAATATTTCACTTCTCGATGAGCCCTGTAGACAAACAATAGTACAACCACTTCCTACTCTATTGATAATAGCTTGAAAATAGATCTATCTATTAGCGACAAGTTCAAGTAAGATCAAACACAAACTAGAAAGAAACACGCCAAGCGTGTCATATTAATGAGAGCAATGACAACAGTAACTTACAACTGTAGATGTGAATGTGACAGCTTCGTCAAGTCCCCTTTGTCCAACCCTTGCTCAAAATATCCACGACCTGGATGATAGCAGCTTCACTGATTACTCTCCTCCAATTCACTGTGTGTTTCCTATGAGATCATAGGTTTCATGCTTGCAATGCTTCCCCCCTTTTCTCACCATCATAGAGCTTGTTTATATAGGTTTAGAGAGGCTTAACCTCTTGAGGTATCTTTATGGTAGGTTGAGGAATTCCCTCCTCAAATCATGGATATTATCCTAAGATCATGATTGAACCAGGAATTCGAATGAAACTACTTTCCAAACTTGAAAGATCCTCCCCTTATTCTCCTCAACAGATCAACTGTTGCCTAGATTAGACAACGCTCCCTCAAAAGGGGCATCAGGGCATTTAGCGCTCCCTAGTAAGCTCAAGGGGGGTGCTAGGGCTCTAAAATTCTATAGCGCTCCTACAGAGGGGTAGTTTGGTGCTATAATGCTCCCTATCACCTTATAGGGGAGCGCCAGTGCTCCTAAGGGTGAGATAGGGGAGTTCTCTCCCTTAAAACCCTAGTTTGAGAGCTCCTTTCAGGTGGCAAGAGATACCTGACTTCAGTTAGCCATTCTCTTTCTTCAAATCAGGTGTTTGAGGTATTCTAAGTGTCTCCTTAGTGTCGTCATCGTGGAAATATGATTTTTTTGACATTTCCGACACTTGTGAAGAACATGCGACACTTGCGACAATTGTGAGGAACATGCGACATTTGTGACACTTATCAAAGCGAGTAATGTTCATGTGTAACAGATTTCCCCCCAAAGTATGAAGTTAGAAGATGAGAACTGATAACTGAAATGCTTTGTAGACTTTCAAGCAAGGGTATAGACTTGGAGAACCTGATGGAAGTTGCACACAAACATCCAACAAATATTATGACATGTTTCAAAACCCAAGGCAGGCATACCTATGCTTGGGTGATCAAGACTTGCAAGATATGGCCGCCATAAAAGACACTGCGGATCCATAATTGTATTGATAAAAAGGTATAGCCACCGAGGATACAATGTGGATCTATACTCTGATGACCTGAACTGATCGTAGCCACGAAGAATACACAGTGGATCTATGAGATGACAATACATAGCCACGACCAATACAATTGGATCTATGTAACAGTGTATGCATCATTTGTCCAAGAGAAATTCCTTCACAACCTAGGAAAAGCATATATCAAAGTGATCACTCAACCCAGGGTATTCTTACCGATCCTGATGTGGTACGAATCTAACCATGTGAATAGATGTCCTGATGTTGAACATGGAAGAAACCACTTGATTACTGGTCAATGGTGTCAATCGTTAACAAGCGCGAGGGAGATCACCATTAATGTCAATGATTCCCAAGGTACCCTAGTACATTCCAACGAATGTGAATGGATGAGATGGAGTCAAACATCCATGGAATCATCCGATCAGAGGTCAATGATGTAAACCCACTGTCGAATGCGAGGAGGCCTGCCATTGAGGCATGCAAGTCCCAAAGTACTAACTGGTTTCTAAGCATAATTCCTGGATAATGTGTTGAGGTCGACAAGAATAGGCTCGTCGAAGGAGTTCCTTGATGTATCCCCCATCAACAACACGAAACAGACATAGAGATGTAATTGGTAGATCAAATGAACATGGACTAACATGGGTTTTGAGACAAGATATTTGTGATGGCTGACTCTAGAGGTGGATGCTTCCCTTGAACACTGAGGCACGAGAGCAGAAAAGTGACATGGACCAAAACTTGATGATGCAGTGGATGCTGTGACTTACTTCAGGTGACCCAAAGGAGTAAAAGAAACTCAAAGGATTGGCTCAGTGCATAGGTTCAGCAGATTATAATGCGTGCAAATGACAAAGTGTCATGTTCAAGGGCGACTCTAAGAATTACTTGGTAATGCTCTCAAGAGACTACTTGGCTTGATTCTTTCAAATTTTCCCCCATCCAGATAGATGAGTACCTCTTTTTGATTTAATGAGCTCGAGGAGGATAACACATGCTCTATATAACTCACCTTCAGTAAGTTCCTCTTCCTTTGTTTAACAAATTGGAATAAGTAAGGGTTCGGTCCCGTATGGGCCTGTCGATGTGTGTTTTAGCGAGTCCAAAGATATAAAACTTGAATGTTTTTCATGATTATAGAGTCTGGAAAAACACTTAAAAGATAACTCTCTTAGTTCCTTTTTCGTACAGTAGTCTGACGAGACCGAAAAAGAGATAAACTATCGCTCGAAAGATGCCCTTTCGAACCTTTTAACGAGTGTGAAAGGAAGCAAGGTCACTCGACGATATTTTCATATTTAGAGAGTCTGAAAAGAGTTTAAATATGACTCTAGGGGGTTCCTTTTTTGTGTGTCCATGCGGGTCCGAAAAAGAGATAAAAGTCTACCATGTGCGTTCTCATGTTTTCGAGCTTGAAAACGAATTAAGATTATGCTCATGGATGTGACAAGGTAAACAAACGATCAGAACTTCTTGGAAACCTGTGATGTCAAAACTGCAATCCAGTGGTTTAGTGAAGCCATTATATTGTCAGAGAAACCCACAAACAACTATACCTTATAAAAAATGAAAATTTATAAATAGTAATACAAGAAAAAACTTCATTTACCATTTCATTTTGCATAAGGATTTGTAGCAGTGGAGATTCTGATTTTGGACGTGGATCTTATTTCGCTTGATACCGGAGCTACGGTTGACCATTTATCTTGCCGTTTGGACCAGGTAGATATTCATCTCCCCTTCTTTCAATTACATGGTTTAATATTCATTTTCATAGCAGTATTTAATTTAAAAAATGAAGCCCTAGGTCGCTCCAAAAAAGATCAAATCGGCCTCTATTAAAAATGATGGGAACAAGACATTCTTTTGCAAAAACATTTTAGAAAGTGATATCCAAGATGCAAACGCCTTGACACTTGAGTAGATGGGTCGTTTTTGTCAAAGAATCCATAAAAAACTCAAACATATGCCCACGCAACCATTGATGGAAATTGTTTTAATTTTAAATGTTTTATTGTTGAGCATGGGTTATTGAGTAATGAGAAGAGGGTGTGGTCCTTTTTGAATAGCGTGGGCATTAGATTTCATGTTTTTTAAATTGCTTAAGAAATTACCGAAATTGCCGAAAAATTGAATAATGAAATTCTTTGTTTTTCCGTTTGTAGGTGGTTTCGACGACCATGATCGAGTGGAAAGAACGAGAGCATGATATTGATGACTTGGTTTCTTTGTGAAGTCCTCGCATGCAGGCCTCGTTGAGAGCTTGTGTCTTACTAAAATTCTTCAAATTGCAAAAAATGAAGAAGGAGATTTTATTGCTTGAGCACATGATCAGCTTGTGGGATGTTGTGGAGCAAGGGTTCTGGATCGGAACACAGATTCTAACCATCAAGTTGGAAGACGTATATTTATTGACTGGCCTATCGAAAAGAGGGGTTCCTATATCTTTTTCCGGGAAGAGGGTGCTTCCTGAGCAAGTGGGTGTGTATCTGGCACATCATTGTGTCCCAGGAGCAAGACTAGTGGGGGGTAGGATCCCTATCAAGGATATTCGAGAGTTACCCCTCCAGTCCATTTTGTTTTCCATCACAAGCATGATGGGAAGTACTAGTGCACATCTAGTGTCGAGATCACAGGTAGATTATGGCATACAGTGTTTGGAGCCAACATTGTTTAACTGGAGTGCAGGGTTCCTTCGGAATGTGAAGGAACATGTTTCGCGGTGTAGGATGGGGCAGAAACAGTTCAGATACAACTCTTTTCTGGTCTCATTTTTCTTAGAGTGCATCCCCCAGATGAAACCTCAGATAGCACTGGCAGTGCGACCAGTGGAAGAACCACGGATGGCGAGGTGGACTAGTGTGTCTCCGAGGCTAGTAGCAGAGTCAGAGTTCTGTTTCACCAGTGACTTCTTCACTTGGCTGAGATGGCAATATCTCTGGATAGAAGACTTCCCGTATGCTGAGGTGGATTTTCACGGTAGTATGGATTTTATTCTACCCATGGGGGAAGATTGGGATGCGTCAGGTAAGAGACTAAGAAACAACTTGTCTAGTTTTTGTTTTTTAAGTTTTTGATGTATATATTTTTTTGGGTATGTAGAAGAGTTTTTAAAAGATGTATTGTTTTCAACATGCAGACAAGGGAGCAGTGCGCCCGACTGAGATACCGATACCAGGATGTCATGGGGGTGCTCTGGTTGCAACAGATCTGAGGGCACCAATGATAGGTCTCTGGGAGGTTGAAAGAAACCTTCAAGGCCTCACGATGGGCATTCCTCCTCTACGGAGGGGAGAAGTTCCTTTACATCTAGAGAGGAACACTGTGGGAGTACCAGAGAATGTCAATTCTCTACTGAGACGCGTAGTGCATGCAGTGATATGTTACTCTCAACACAATGCAGTGCAGGGAGATTAGAGTCTCTTTGGTGATTGTATTTTGTATGACTTGTCGGACAATGTTGTATGGGTGTAAATACCCAACATTTTTCTCTTCTAAATACTTTTTTGATGTAATCAAAACATTTCAGTCACGCTATGTATATATATACAGTTCCGAGTTTTTACAATTCCAAAACCTTTGTACATGATGATGCCTTTAATGCAATGTGTTTTAATTTACATGTGATGTACAATTTTCTTTCCTTTATGAAATCTTATCTATGGGCGAGATACCGATCCATGATGTAATTAGCTAACGAATCTGAAACATTATTGAGTTCTCGTGGAATATGTCTGTATTCAATATAATCAAACATTCATTCAAGACGACGAACTTGTAGGTGGAGACGTAACAGGATAGGATTACGAATAGCGTAGATATGATTGATTTGATAGACCATGAGTTGGGAATCTAGGTTAACAATGATATGAGAGATACCTAGGGAGGAGGCTTGGGTCAAGAGTCCGATGACAAAATGATATTCTACCATGTTATTAGTCACTGGTCCTAAGCAAATACCTCCTGAACTCACCACCTCGTCAAATTGGTAAATGACCCATGCTGTCGAAACAATGTTCTGGGTATGTCAACTAGCGCCATCGGCAAACCCGACAAATATAGGAAAGGAAGACGTCATCTGTGCATGAAAACACAAGGCACAGTTATGAGTGGCAAAGGTAAAGACTCGAGCACGCGAAAGAAACAGACATACCAAACTAAAATACAATAATGTACAATGTACACATGCTAGGTGATCTAGGCATAGTACTTTTAAAGGTAAAGCCCATTCCGGGGCTCTCCTAGGGAAATTCCATCATACAATCTTTGAAAATCGAGGGCCAAAAATAGCCGGCACGTAGGATTTTTTAGGTTGTGGCCAGCCCAGAAAGGTGACCGCCACAAGCGCCAAGATGACAATCGTTCAGAACGCGTTCATCCTCTGCATGAATCAAACATAGTCAAAGGATAGTATCAATACCACGATGATACAGGATGTCGCCGATGATAAGGTAACGACGAGAATGGTGGCGAATTCGTCGATGCTCTTCCCAAGAAGTGTTAGGCTAAAAACGTTGGGTTTGGAGGTAAAGGAGGATGTCTCCGTAGCAAGGATCATAGGTGTTGATGAGGAAAAGAGTTTCATCGATGAGAGAATATCTAGGTTCGATGTCTTCATCAGTACAGGGGAGATCGCAGATAAGCTCTGCAAACACCAGGGACATTTTGGCTTTGGACTTTGTAAATTCAAGATTGAATTCCTGAAGGATGACGATCCATTTAGAGTATTTTCCCCTGAGCACTTGACGTGTCAAGACGTGGTACATGGGTTTTGAGTCCGCAATCACCATGGTGGTGCGTAGTAAGATGTAATGGCAGAATCTATGGACAATGATGACAGCTTCCAGAGCCAGTTTCTCTACATGTGAATATCAGAGTTCGGGTCCAATTAGACTCTTGCTCAGGTAATAGATCACGTGTTCCTCACCGTTGGCATCCTCCTGAACTAACACCATTGCAATAGTGGAAGTGGAGGCGACTAAGTAAAGGATGTAGTCCTTTGTATACTCCAGAGGGTGCAACAAAGGTGCGTGGGTCAAGGCATGCTTGAGAGCATCAAATGACCGTTGAGCGATGTCATCCCAGATGAAAGGGGTGTTTTTCTGCAACAACCGCATGAATCCTTTAGTTATCTCAGCGTAGTTACAAATGAAACAACGAAGGAAGTTTTCTTTTCCTTGCAAACTTTGGAGTTGAGTTAAATTAGTAGGTGGGGGTAAGGCCAGAATAGCCTTAATCTTTAAGGGGTCCACCCTAATCCCGTCTTTAGAGATAATAAAACCGAGGAGTCGACCAGATTCGACAGCAAAAATGCACTTATGTGGGTTCAAGCGGATATAGTAGAACCGACATCGAGGAAAAATAGCCCGTAAGTGATCAACGTGATCAGATTGATTGGATGAGTGGGAAGGTAAGTCGTCGAGGTAAGGTTCTTCAATATGCTTGATATCGTGGAAAGTGTATGACATGGCCCACTGGAAAGTAGCACTAGCATTTTTGAGACCAAAAGGTAGCTTTCGATAGGCGAAAATTCCCCATGGGTAGATAAAGGTTGTCTTATGTTGATCAACAGGTAAAATTTCAATCTGGTTATACCCGAAGAAGCCATCCATGAAAGAAAAGATTACGCTCCCAACACAATTATCAATGATTTGGTCAATGAAGGGCATAGGGTAGTTGTCCTTTGGACAATATTTATTGATATCCCGATAGTCAACACAATCACGGATGGTTCCTTGTTTTTTGGCAACCAGAACAAGGTTAGAGACCCATTCTGTCAAAGGGACAGGATAGATAAAGCCGGATTTTAAAAGTTTCTCAACTTCTACCTTTAGAGCCGCGATTTTCTTGGGATGAATCGGGCGGAGTTTTTGTCGAACAGGTTTCATGCCAGGGTAAGTATTGATTTCGTGCATGATGATCGAAGGGTCAATCCCTCACATTTCCTCATATCTCAAAGTGAATACATCGCGAAATTCTTTAAACAGAGTGGTGTAAGAGACCACTTCTTCAAGTGTACAATTAGCACCAAGTTTAATGTTTTCCACAACGCCTTCTTTGATGGAAATATCGATAACGATTGTAGTAGAGATGTTACCCATATTCCCCTCAAAAAGAGTATCTTTTGTGAGGATGGGAGATTGAGGAGCATCGATAACATTGGGAGGGAAGACAGAGTGTATGTCTTGGTGAATTTCTTCCAAAGGCGGAAGAAAAGAGGATTGATGATGGTTATCATCCCAAGGTACGTTTTCAATACTAAGCATTTCAATTATAGATTCGTCGGAAGGGAAAATTTGGGAAATGTAATCGATTGCAGATGATAGGGAATCCAACCATGAAGGCATCGAGTAGGCATCAGGTTCCAAGAAATGTGGGTTGTCTGAAGAGGGAGAGGCAGATTGAATAGCTATCTATGCGGCCTCGGCTGGGATAAGTGGCATGGTGTCACCGAGCACATCGAATTCCATAGGACTAGGTACAATCCAAGGATCAGATGATTCCAAAGATTGATAAGGCATAGTCGAAATCATATTGAAAGTGGAAATATGATGTGTGGTGGGTGGAAGTGGTGTAGGGAAGGTACCCATAAGGCTAGAATCTTTCAACAAGCCAACACCAACGCTTTCATAAGTAACTGGGTGGTCTCCCAAAAAAGGAATGTTGTTGGTGACAGGGGCGCGTGTAATGTCCCCCACCTCTTAGAGAGGTAATGAGGAGACTCAGTGACCTGGGCACCCCCACTAGGTCATAGTCTCACACTGAAGGGGGGGAAAAGTCAAGAAGTTAAAAGTTATATTTTTAAGTTGACTTAAGAAAGGAAAA
>ML778931.1:1227843-1243582 GCA_009831015.1 Picea engelmannii | reverse complement strand
GGGGCACACCATTCAGTGGAGAATTCAGATCTACGGAGTTTGAGAGTGGATTTGGGAATTTGGACATCTGGGTTTTCCTTGCAGCTGCCCGATCTATCAATTGGCATATTTCTTAGAGTGGTTGGACACTTTTGGCAGCAGGATCGAGTTATTGAGGGTTTCAGCCTTCTATTGGAGCGTGACAGTCTTCAGCTGGAGATTTTGGCATTCAGATCTGCTTGTATTGATCTTCATTTCTTATTCAGCCTTTGGAGGCATTATTTTTTATTAGCGGGAGCATTTTGTAGCAGCTCATATCTATTGCTTGTACGGCCATCTGAGGTTTATGCCAGATCGGCCATCTATAGTATTGATCTTACATTGCTCATAATAAAAGGTCAGATCTTTGCTTGTGCTTCTACAATTTGAATATATTGTGATCTCCATGTGTTGATAAATCTTGTATGCACTTAATAACTCAATAAATCAGTAGTAGTTAGTGATTCCAAGAAAGAATTTGGCTTGGGATCATTACAGCGCGAGCGTCGAGTGTACAGAAATCGAGTTGATCAATAGTGACAATTTTGCCTTGATGAGGGAATTGTACAAATCGAAACACCGACGAGGCGAGGACAGTCATAGCGTAAAACCAATTTCTTCCAAGTAGTAGGTTTTAATTGAGGGGGGAATCGACCACCTCGACATCAATAGTAACAGTTTTTCTGCCCAACTGAATGGCTAAGGATTGTAAAAGTCCGTGAGGATGAAAACCTCGCCCATCGAAAGCATGTAACATCGTAGGGGATTTGTTAAGGGTAGGTGATTTTAAGCCTTTCCAACAAGCTAAAGACATGACACAAGTAGAGGCTCCCTCATCCAAGATAGTTTGGTGGATTTGTTGATTGTGAACAACAACATTGATCTGAAAATCTAGTTGGTGAGAGAGTCGGGTTTGATGATCATCCAGATTAAACATGAGGTTATTTGACGACTCCGGATCGAAAGCGCTGATGGAAGCTAAGAGTGTTCTACGTTGGCTGGGACAGTGTTTTAGAACTTCCAAAGTAGACATAGCACACAGTGCTTGAGCCAAATCTTCAACGATGTTGTAGTTTTGGGCAGCCCGTGAACTAGGATTAAAGGTAGAATTTCAGATAGTTCTCTTAGGAGGGCATAAAATGGAGTCAAACGAAGGTTTCTCAATCTGAAGTGGCCCGGACGGAGGGCTGGAAGACGGAGGATTAATGGAACATGGTAATGGGTCCGGTAAGGAACCATTAGCGGGCTTCGCCTTATCAGGTTTAATCGGTGTGTCATAAGTCATAGTGCGAGTGGTCAGATTAATCCCGTTAAACATGTAAATGTGGGCACTTGTCGAGGCCTCATCATGGGATTGGTTGGAACTGCCCCCTAGAGTGGGGGTTTCAGCAACCAAAGATTCTTGCTGTGGAAAAGGCATAGTAAGCACAACGGGTTGTGAATTTCCCTTAAAAAGTTTGGCCACTTCATCGCAATGTGGACAGTCTCGAGTGTAGTGATCATCACCACAAATGAGACATGGGAATTTTGGTTTCTGTTGTGGTTGTTTTCCGGCAGCAGGGGATTGAGGTTGATTTTTTGGTTGTTCATTGTTGTTGGTTTTCTTTGGTTTATTTCTTTCTTTCTTCTTGCCCCCAGGTTGTTGTGAAGGGGTCGATTGGACTGCATTCACATCAGATACCTAAGTTTGAGGGGAGGTAGAAGAGGGTGCAGTCGAACCGGGAGCAGGCGTTGAAGCAGACCGCTGGGTCGTTCCAGTTGACTGGGAAGTAGATTGGGTTTTGATGGAGCCAATGACTCCATCCGCGTGCGAGGTAGATGATGCTTTGGATGGATCATTAGTGGCATGGGTAGCATTTGGTATAAACTCGTACAAAGTACCAGATTGTGAATAAACCAAATCTAAGTACTGGGCTCAAGCAATAGCCTCTTCCTCAATGACTACACCACCCATGGAAACATCACGAGCGATCTTGGGTAACAATGATTTGGTGAACCATTCCACTAATAATTGGTCAGGAATGACCTCTTTGATTAGCCTTCGTTTTCATCTCCATTCATGAATATGATCAGAAATATGTACAGAGGTTGTCTGATGAAGGGAGGTCAATAGTTCAGTACCCATCTCGTATCGAATGGGTAGTTGGAAGTGTGTGAGGAAGGACATGGCAAGGGAGTTGAAATCATGAAAAGAGGCACGTGGTAGTTCAATATACCATCTTGCTGTAGAACCTGTGAGATTTTGTTGGAAAAGACGCAAATGTATAGAATCGTCCATGAGGGAGTTGGATGAACACCATAAATGGAAAGTCATCACGTGGTTGTTTGGGTCTTCCCCGGAATTTACGTCAAATTTTGGAATATCGAAAGGAAGTTTAGCTAGAATAGTTGGCCAAACCGGAGAATGAAAAATAGGATCATTCATTAACCAAGACAAGTCTGGAAGGTCCAGAGTTGCGAGGAAAGGTAGTTGTCTGTTAACCTGCGGGTAATACTGGTGTGGCATAGGAACACCAGTAGGACCATACACTGGGTTATGCGAATAATTGTAACCAGTGGGCCCTCTTGTATAAGGTTGGTGTTGACTAGGGTACATAGGATTTGAGGTGTTTTGAGAAACATGTGTGAGCGGAGGATAACCGGATGGGTTTTGAGGATTATAAGTTGGATTTGGCGTTTGTCCATAAGGAGGTTGTTGTGGAGCTTGAGAATTGTGTCCCCCCGAGAACTGTGGGTTTTTTGGAAAAGGGATATTCCATGGATTAGGTGTGGTAGACACATTTTTTCCATACGGTTGATGGTAGGCTCCGGATTGAGGTTTCCCTCCAAATGGAAGTTTTTCTCCGGTGGGAGAATGCCCCCCAGCTTGAGGTAGAGTTCCTAAAATTTGAGAACCAGATGTAAATGACTGATTGGTACCACTGAATGGATTAATACCACCAAGATCGGTCCCTTTGGGTTGTTGGATAGGTATGGAACTTCCCGGCATAACTTGGGTAGTAGTGGTAGCGGAAGAATTCAGTGCCCTGTACCCAAAAGGAAGTAAGGATGAAGGTCTAGGTATTATCGGCGGGGATAGTCGGAACGTGAGGGACCATTGTAGAATGGTTCGTCTGGAGAGAAAGAGTGGACCTTGAGCCAGCGGATGATGTGTTCAGACTGACGGATGGTGTGGCTGAAAAAATGGTAGTACCGGTAAAATGGTTTAAAGGTACGGTGTAGGTGATAGGTGTGTCAGCACCTATTCCTGTTCCTTAAAGATCCCGCACCATGCGCGGTGGACTTCGAACAATGTCTGCAATCAAAAAGGGGTCGTCGAACAAAGGGTTTGAATGAGGCCTAGTAGGAATTTCATAAGGATTGACAACGATAAATTCACCGACTGAATTCAGTTGGAGAACACATCGCTCATATCCCTCCAGAATGCGGAAAGCTTCCAGAGACTTTGAAACAATTCGAAAATTCTCTAAAGGAGTGGGAAATTCTTCTTTGGAGTTTGTAGTTTCGTGAACCTAGCTCTCTTGAGTAGATTCCTCCATAGAATGAGGGCGTAAAGAGGTATTCCCTTCCATATTTTCTGGAGGAAGTCCATGTAGCCAACTACTGAAAAGAAACAACATATGCTAATAGAATCTAGGAATCACAACCAAGCAAACAGGACCTTCTCTCGATGACCCTACTAGTTGGTGATGAAGTCCAATGTCACGTGATCAAGTCAAGAAGAGGCGGGGATATGGTGGAACAATTACAATGGCGACCTGCTTAATGGACTTTCACCTTGGTGCAAGATTCCATGCAGTAATTGTGGATTTACCCTCCAAGGAGCCCGAGTGAGTTTGACCAATGTCTGCTCCAGGTACAGTGAGACTTCCCTTCACTGTCACCTTGTGTAAGACCCTAACGATTATGGCCACTAAGGTTACCAATTCACAGTCAACCCCTGGGCGGGTACAACCGACAGTCCAGTCCGAATGTACGGGCATGGTATCTAGCCCGAAATCAACTTGAAAGGCTTCCACTCAACATTGTGGGTATACCTTTAAGAGATCCCCATAATACGATCTAACTACTACAATTAGTCAAACCACGGAGGGATAATCTCCGTAACTTTCCCGAATGCGACCTCATGCATAACCCCTATGTGAGAGGGGGATCCCAGGCAAACTTATACGACAACTGGATTTGACTCTCCCTAGCTCAGGATGCTAACGTTTTTTTTGGAAACTTTGGAGAGTTATTCTCATAGCCTAATCCAAAGTACTAATCCTAGAAAAGAAAATGTTCTAGATAGTTTTTAACTAGCATTCATTTTATAGCTGTTCTTTACTCAAAAGGGGTCCATGGAAGTGAAACGGATGGAATGATGACTCAATCCCCAAAAATGCATCAAAGATTATAAGCAATCATTTCTTTTCGATGGATATCTATTTAAGGGGGAGAGAGAGAGAGAGAGAGAGAGAGAGAGAGAGAGAGAGAGTTCTTTTCACTAACAAGCACTAATAAGGAATGACCTCAAACAAATTTTCTTCAATCAAATCCGATGTGGTGCTAAAACTTTTGGAAATACCTTCTAATATGAAAAATCAATCATGAAGATGTCTCTTTATTTTTTGTATGTGAATAATGATTAATTCAAAACAACACTTCTCCTGCCAATTATCGTTTTGGATCAAGGAAACTCAGACAAACACAAACAGGCTTCGTACAAACAATACACCCTCTTGTTGTAATCAAAACAAGAAGCAAAAGAAAAGAAAAAACAAAGAAAATCAAGAACTTCACACCAAAAGAAATGTCGAAGAACAATGACTTCAACTAAAACCAAATAGAAAATTCATAGACTTTTGATGTCCTTCACGAGAGTTTCTCGCTCAGTCAAAAAGGAGAGAAAAACAATGCATGGGTTTCAAACTCCCAAGAGCAGAAAAACTCAAAAAAATAGTGAAGAAGGCTACAAAATGTGAACAACAAGGTGTTTGTTCCTCAGAAGGAAGGATTTCAAAGTTGAAAAGGAAAAAGCATTGACTCACAGGGAGGCTCAACAAGTGGAATACAGAGGCTAGACCCTGAAAAGAGCAATTCTAGAAAGGTTTTTGGTAAAAAGAGGGTTGGCGCTCTGGTGTAAAGGGAACCAAGAATTATAGTGCTCTGTGTAAGAAAGTCAGGGAGTGTTGGCACTCTGTTAACACAGCCACAAGGGCGCTAGGTTTAAAAAGCTCCTAAAAATGTCAAAAAATCCAAAAATTGCAGTCTAGTCTTGTTAATCAAGCTGAGTGTGATGGGGTAGGGAGTCAATTAGCTCATGAAATCAATCAAAAAAGGGGTGAACCAGTTCTGAAAACAATCAAGGGGTAAAACAAGGTCTATGAGGAGAAATCAAAACAAAAAGGTTTAGATTCGAGGCTCCCCAGTGGAGTCGCTAGTTTCTATTGAAGGAAAATCTCCCTGCGGACAAGTAGATATCCTCTTAAGAGATAGACTCTTAACTCTTAAGACAAAAGACACTTAACATGGACATTGACTTCCTTTCAGATCTATACAAACTAATGCATGAGGAGGAAGGAGAACAAAAGTACCTTTTACCGGCATTTGTCCCTGCACACTCTGAGTTGATCTCCGATCTTTTGCTCCTCGATGAGCCCTGTAGACAAACAATAGTACGATCACTTTCTACTCTATTGATATTATCTTGAAAATAGATCTATCTATTAGCGACAAGTTCATGTAAGATCAAACACAAACTAGAAAGAAACAGGCCAAGCGTGTCATATTAATGAGAACAATGACAACAATAACTTACAACCATAGATGTGAATGAGATAGCTTCATCAAATCCCCTTTGTCCAACCCTTGCTCAAAATATCCACGACCTAGATGATAGCAGCTTCACTGATTACTCTCCTCCAGTTCACTATGTTTTTCCTATGAGATCATAGGTTTCATGCTTGCAATTCTTCCCCCCTTTTTTCACCATCATAGAACCTGTTTATATAGGTTTAGAGAGGCTTAACCTCTTGAGGTATCTTTAGGGTAGGCTGAGGAATTCCCTCCTTAGATCAGGGATCTTCTCCTCAGATCATGATTGAACCAGTAATTCGAATGAAACTACCTTCCAAACTTGAAAGATCCTCCCCTTATTCTCCTTAATAGATCAACTGCTACCTAGATTAGACAGCGCTCCCTCAAAAGGGGCATCAGGGCGTTATAACGCTCCCTAGTAAGATCAAGGGGGGTGCCAGGGCTCTAAAATTCTATAGCACTCCTATAGAGGGGCAGTTTGGTGCTATAACGCTCCCTAGCACCTTATAGGGGAGTGCCAGTGCTCCTAAGGGTGAGATAGGGGAGAGCTCTCCCTTAAAACCCTAGTTTGAGAGATCCTTTCAGGTGGCAAGAGATACCTGAGTTTAGTTAGCCATTCTCTTTCTTCAAATCAGGTGTTTGAGGTATTCTAAGTGTCTCCTTAGTGTTTTCATTGTGGCAATATGCTTTGTTTGACATTTGCGACACTTGTGAACAACATGCGACACTTGCAACAATTGTGAGGAACATGCGACATTTGCGACACTTATCAAAGTGAGTAATGTTGATGTGTAACACTTCCTCCTCATGGGCTGCAAATAATTGACAACCTTTTTTGTAGCACTTCTTTAGCTTCATTGCTGATATTTTTTTGATAGCAACAACTCTGGGAATTCCTTAGACTATTTTTTGATTTCCTTCCTTTTCCAGGCAAGTGAATGCCTTGCTACGATAGTTTAATATGGCATGGTTCCAGTCCAACCATTCCATCCCAATTAGACAGTCATAAGAACCTAAAGGAAGAATGTTCAATTCATCCTTTGTGCTCAATCCATTCATGTCCACAGGACAGGACTTAACCAACTCAGTGACTTTTCTCTTGGTTCCTGTAGCCAACTTCACTAACCAAGAATTTTCATGTTTTCTTCTTGACAATTGAAATCTTTCCACCATTCTAGGATCTAGATAACTATGGCTAGCCCCGGAATCAATTAAAATAGTAAAGGCATGGTCGTTGATCATACCTTCCACTTCAATCATGTGCGACTGATATTCAACTTGCTTGTTGTCCAGGGCTGCTTAGATCCTTAGCATTCTGCTACCCATGTCCTCCACTATTTCATCTTGTTGAACATTATGGACAACTCTCACTTTGCCATTTTTGAGGGGAAAATATTTGTACTTATGGTTCCCATGACAACCCCAACACTGAATGGGCATCTTCCTTGGACTTTGTTCCCCTACATCTTCCATTCTTGGTTCTCTAAATGATGGTTTTCCTTGAGGACTACTTCGAAAAAAGGGAGGTGTGTTTCCCTTCTGCCTCTGTTCTTTCTTAAACTTCTTCTGGTCATCCCAAGAATTCCGAAAAGTAGGATTTTCTCTTTGTTGCTCATATAAGCATTTTTCTCTTCTTATAGTTTCTTCCATGGTCTTAGGGTCATCATACTGAATCTTCTCCCCAATGGAAGGTGGCAGTCCACTTAGATACCTTTGAATCTTGACAGTATCATCTTTGATGAATGGAACATACTTCAGTAACTCCAAAAACCTTCCTTCGTTCATACTCATCAATGGTCATGCTGCCCAACTTGAGTTCAAATAACTCTTTCATCTTTCTATCGTAGTATCTTTTAGTCAATTATTTCTTCTCAAAATGCCTCTTGAATTATTTCCAAGTGATATATTTCTCTCTAATGTGTTTCACTTGCACAAGTTGATCCCACCACATGGATGCTTTTCCTTTGAATTGATACATTGTAATTCTACCTTATGTATGAGTGGAATAATTTTGCAGTTGGAAATATTTCCTCATACCCAACAACCATATTTCGTCATCTTCCTCATTCTTGTGTTCTCCATAAAACATAGGGGCTTAATCTTGTTCATTTCTCCCTTCAGTTCATCCACTCCACATCTCTTGTGCTTTATAGTAGGAGATTGGCTTGAACTACTATGTGATTCCTTACTGGAATTATTTGGGGAGAGACGTTGATGCCTGCTAACACTCCGTGATCTTCTTTTCCTCTCAGGGGTCCTACAACTCCCTCATTTGCTAGAGTCACTCTCCTTTTCCAATTTCTTTTCGATTCTCTCCAAACTCTTTAGCAACTTTATGTTGAATTCATGTTGGCCCTTGACCAAGTTTTGAGGATGCTTGGTCATGTTTGAACTACTTTTGGGACTTCAACAAGGTGTCGAAGGTGGAGCGCAAGTCGAAGTGGAGATCATGGTATCTCGGCCCCTTTTTAGGGATTTTTGGGTTTCAGGCTTATGTAACGGGTATGGGGATGTCAGCCCATGGGTTTACCCATGTTTAGGCCCTTTTGTAATGTATAAATATATGTCTAGGAGATGTAGGAAGGGGATTCATACCTTGCTAAGTGCTATGACATGAAGAAACCTATCTGATGCTAGGTGCTAAGTGCAAGTGATAATTGTAATTTCTCTGTGCATGCTGTGCAATATTTGTAAAGCAAAGTGGAAGTGATCGTAATAAATTGTGGAAGGATTTGTGCTATAACTCAGGGAAGGAGGATCTAGTGAAGTGCATAGATCTACTGTCCTCTACGGAGTAAGATCTCAAGGCTTTGTGCATGTAACTAATTGACAGAAGATAATAGAAGAGCAGAAGAGTTGGTGGACATAGCCCCAGGCCAGGGGTGAACCACGTATATTCTGTGTTGTTGTGCTTTGTGCGATGTATTGATGTGTTTATGTATTGAATTTCTTAAGTGCTTTGATATAGATGAATGGTAGATAGATCTTCATATGCTTTGTGCTTAATAATGTAAATGAATGCTAGATCTGATCTATTTCTTTATGCTAAGTGTTGCTAGATGTTAGATCTGGTTGAATAATGAGATGATCTGTAATTAGGGTTTTATCTGTGAAGTAGATATTGGTTAAATATTGATGAACTTTAACTACTAAGTACTCTATTATGCTGTTACAATCACAAATCGGTGTCCCAACTAAGGTTGCATACATTGGAGTCCTGCAACCACCCTTGTGTCTACCTCAGGTGAGACTTAATCTTCTTTGTAGGTGTTTCTAAAAGGGTCGGTAGTTAGGGTTTGGTTGGTGCGTTGTTGTAACGTTGAACCCTGGGTCTGCCGCTATGCCAACAAATGGTTTCGTTGTCGGGACATGAACTGTTATTGCTAGGAACTTAGGAAAAGAGAAATCTCTATGCGTAGATCTATTGCCCTAGTGCGTAGTAGTCTACTTGACTGGTGAAGCTATGTGCTAAGAAGAAAAGTTGGATCTGAAGGAAAAATTTAAGATCGTGAAGCCTTGTGCTTTGAAAAAGGTAAGAATAGTGAAATTTTCTAGATCTGAAAGCTTTGTGCTCTGTTGAAAGTAAGATAAGTGGAAATTTTTGTTTCAAAAGTATGGATCTAGGTATGTTTGATCAATTTTGTCCTAGCTTGAAAAGTAGGGCACAACTAGTTGAAAGAAGGTTTTATATGAGTAGATCTGACAAAAATAGTGAAAGATATGTTAGTCCTATGCATAGAAAGAATGTTTGGACTAACAAATGGATGCAAGATCCTAGAAATAATTTTTTGCAGGTTAGCTACTATCCTAGTGCGCAATACAGGAAAAGTTGGGGATCAAATAAAAGAAAAAAAAGATTAACCCTTTGTTAGCGTTGTAGAAGACTAGGACATCTTGCTAAGGAATGCCCTTGTAAAAGACCTAGTTGTCTTTGTTGTAAATCTATGGATCATGAATTTTTATATTGCCCTAGAATGATTGCTAAGCTTGACAAAATGAATATGAGACAAGAAAAACCTGAGAAAGGTTAGGAAACTGAGACAATGGAAAAACCCCAGAAAGAATCAGAGAATGCATTAATACAAATGAAAGAAACCCTAAATGATAAAAGAAATATCAACTTATCAGATATCTTCAAAGAAAAGGAATGTATAGAAGCAAGAATAAGAGACTTCGACATTGACTGTGTTCTAGATGAAGAAACACGGGTGATTATCATGACATAAAGAACTTGGGAAACTTTAGGAAAACCTGGTATAATTTCTTCATTGGGATGAATAGGATTATTTAGAGGAAAGTTGTTAACCGTATGTGGAAGACTCACCCAAATATCTATGAGTTCTCATGGAACTTTGACAGAGGAAGATTTTGAGATTGTTAAATTTATTGAGAACAATGCCCCATTTGCTATATTACTAGGAAATCCTTGGATTGAAAAGGATCAAGCTAGAAGAAAAGAAGAGGAAGTCTTAGAGTAGAAGAAGCAAGAATTAAAAGATTTTGTGACTAGGAGGATAGCACACTTGATTGAAGAACAAGAGAACAAATCGAAGCTACTTAGAACTAGAAAATTGGATGTCGAAGTTAAAAGAACACAAGAAGACTCACAAAAGACAAAAGCACCTACCCTAGAGAGAGAAGAAGTATTACTCTCTAACCCTATGAAAGAATCTCAACTGTGTGAAGTTATTATACCAAAAGGGGATAAGAATCAGAATGGAAAGAGAAAAACAGAGACAAAGATCGAAGAAGGCTAGAAAGCTCAGTAAGAAGAGAGAAAAGCTAGAAAACTTGCAAAATATTTTAGAGGGAACTTCGCAGAAGGACAAATTACGAAACTAGAACTTCATTGGGATATAAAAACAATGCAACTGGAAGTAGAAAAGATAAATTGTAGAGAAGATCAACAGAAGCAAGGTGAAGTAAAACCACCTAAGGATCATGTTGATAAGGATGATCCCTTGAATAAAAGGAAGGTTTCCCCCATGAAACCTACTTCCTGAAAGAAACCCAGAGTCACCTTGACTAAGATGCAGACTGTGCTCACTATAGATGACTTCGACTTCATCATAGCAACTATAGTAGATGCCTCACAGGACATATTGCAGAAACATGAAGCCAAGCAGGAGGAGATGTACGATAGAATCGAGGTTGAGCTCAGAGGGGTACAATAGGCCCTTTAATCCATCTACGCAGTATCCACTACGCCCCCTCCATTAGAAGAACCAGAGTTGGGAGATGAGCCTGCCCAACTCCACAGACTTGTTGAAGCGACTGAAGCTCACCTTCGTTAAGCATAAGCTGAGAAATACTAGGCCATAGAAGCCCTTAAACAAGACCATGAAGAAATGGTAGAGAAACATTGGGTTGCACAAAAGGATAAGGAAGACCTTCAAGCCAAGATTGAAGAAGAGAGGGCACAGGCCAAGCAAGAAAAAAAACATCGACTCACAGAACAACTTGGAGTCAAAGAAGTAGTCAACATAGAACTTTACTCTAAGAAGGGATTAGAACCAATGGCAGAAGGCCAAGTGGAACAACAACTCACGGAAGCTATCCAATAGCTTCAACAAAAAATAGTAGACTTAGAGCTATAAACAGTGCCCAACACTCTACGGGATGTGTGAGACTAAAGAGAACCAACTGCTCGAAGCGCAGTTGAGAGAATCAAGACCCTCACCATGGAATTTAAGCAGCTAAGTGATCGTAGTTCCCATACTTATGAGAAAATCACTGAGGATACTGAATTGAAGGCACTGGAGTCACAACTCCAGGAGGAAAAGAAGCAAGCAGAAACAGTACAAGTGCAGTTGAAGCCCCTATCAGCTATTGAGAGGATGAAGCGATCCCAAGAACAACGCACTACTGAACAACATGTCCACACCATTCAAAGTAAAGTCATGGAAGTGACTCAGAGGCTCCAACCAATACAGGATGAGGCTTGCCAATTATTTGCAGATATTGAAGGCTGAGGAGAAGAACTAGAGAAAGTCGTCGTTGCAGATGAAAAACACTTAGAGGGACCTGTCAACGAAGCAGTAATCCAAGAGTTCGTCGAACATGAGGTCATGGCACAAAAACAGGTCGAAGAAGCTTGAGCCAAGATCGATTCTTTCGAAGTAGAGCTACCCATACAAGAGCAATTCGAGACGCGTCACAGGTGAGTGTTGAGGGCCTGTTAGTTGTTGACCAATTTTTGAGGATCCTTGGTCATGTTTGACCTAATTTTGGGACTTCGACAGGCTGTCGAAGGTGGAGCGCAAGTCGAAGTGGAGATAGCGGGATCTCATCCCCTTTTTAGGGATTTTTGAGTTTTGGTCTTGTGTAATGGGTATGGGAATGTTGGCCCATGGGTTTACCCATGTTTAGGCCCTTTTGTAACGTCTAGGTGATGTAGGAAGGGGCTTGATACCTTGCTAAGTGTTAGGACATGAAGATATCTATGTGATGCTAGGTTCTAAGTGAAAGTGATAATTGTAATTTATCTATGCATGTTGTGTGAGATTTGTAAGGCTAAGTGCAAGTGATCGTAAGAAACTGTGGAAGGCTTTGTGCTGTAACTCGGGGAAGGAGGATCTAGCAAAGTGCGCAGATATCCTGTCCTCTGCGGAGGAATATCTCAAGGCTTTATGGATGTAACTAATTGACAGAAGATAATAGATGCGAAGAAGATTTGGTGGATGTAGCCCCAAGCCATGGGTGAACCACATATATCCTATGTTTCTATGCTTTGTGTGATGTATTGATGTGTTTATGTGTTGACCTTCTTAAGTGCTTTGACATAGATGAATGGTAGATAGATCTGCATATGATTTGTGCTTAATAATGTAAATGAATGCTAGATCTGATTTGTTTCTTTATGCTAAGTGTTTCTAGATGTTAGATCTGGTTGAATATTGCGATGCTCTATAATTAGGGTTTTATATGCGAGGTAGATACTGGTTAAATATTGATGAACTGTAACTATTAATTTCTCTGTTAAGGTGTTACAATGACATATCGATGTCCCGACTAAGGTTGCAGACACTGGAGTCCTGCAACCACCCCTACATCTACCTCAGGTGAGACTTCATTTGCTTCGTAGGTGTTTCCAAAAGTGCCGGTAATTAGGGTTTTGTTGGTGCGTTGATGTAGCATTGAACCCTAGGTCTGCCCCTATGCCAATAATTCACCTTGTTTTACCTGATCTTTCCTGCATTTTTTGCTATTTTCTCGGTGAGTTTGGGAATCTTTCTGCAATCTTGCAATGATTTTAATCATTTTTCCTTCCTTATCTATCTCCTCTCCATGTATATTGGAGTTCGATCCTTCAACTCCCAAATGAACATCCATCCCTTTAGCTTCATTCTCTAAACTGGAATCATTTTGTGTCTCCTCTATTTCTTCTGACTCAGTGGCAACTCTAAACAGTTTTGGCACTCGCTAAACGTCTGCAACACATGTGTAGACAACCGTAATTTGTCAAGACATCATTCCTTAACAAATTCCACAACATTCATAAACAGATCTGAGTCAAGAAAACGTTTAGATTTCATGAATTTTTCTAGCTCTGCTCGGCTCTGTAATAAATTCAGGACTTATCCCTTTTCTCTTCGTTCCCAACCCATGCGACCGTGGGCTGTGACCTTACACTAGTTTGATAGGCTCTTACTCGTGACTTCGGGTATCAGAATTATTCACAATACCTCACAACAAACTATTGGAGTTCTGAATTAATGGTCTCGTGAAGTAGGGTGGATCAACTGAACTATTTTTCGGCCGAAAAAGAAACGTCAAATTGAACGGTGTAATAACCGCACCCTTGATTTGCGTGTAAAAATTTAGTCGGTCGGATATTTTCTTTCCGACAATCCTCTTTCAGCCGAACAATTGTTCGGTCGAACTATTTTTTGGCCGAAAGATAGTTCGGCTGAACAATATTTTGGCCGAAAATTTGTTCGGCCGAAAGATTGTTTATATATCAACCACACATTGATGTTGAAACATTTTACAAAATTTGTTGTCGTTTCGTGAGAGCAGAGGTCTGTGAGGTCGTGAGGTTGTCTGTGAGGTGGTTGCTCTTGTGAGGTCGTCGTGAGGTCATGAGTGTAGGGGTCGTGGTTGCGTTTGTGAGCGTGGACGCGCCGAACAACAGGTAATTTTCTAAATTGTAGAATATATTTTCAGTAATAATTTTTAAAATGTATGGTTGAAATGTAATTTACATTTGTAATTTGTAGTGTTTGTCTTATTTGGGCCCCTGTTGGACTGTGAATTGGCCGTGGGTGGCCAGCCCTGTGACCAAGCCATGGGCGTGCCCACAGCTTGGCCATAGGGTTGGCCACCCATCACCAACTCACAGTCACAGTCCAGTAGATTATATTTTTAGTAAAAATTTTTAAAATGTATGGTTGAATTGTAATTTACATTTGTTTTTGTAGTGTTTATATTATTTGGGCCCCTGTTGGACTGTGAGTTGGCCACGGCTGGCCAGCCCTGTGGCCAAGCCATGGGCGTGCCCACGGTTTGGCCACAGGGATGGCCACCCATGACCAACTCACAGTCACAGTCCAGTAGAATAAATTTTTAGTAATAATTTTTAAAATTTATGGTTGAATTTTAATTTACATTTGTAATTTGTAGTTTTTATATTATTTTGGCCCCTGTCAGACTGTGAGTTGGCCACAGGTGGCTAGCCTTGTGGCCAAGCCATGGGCACACCCACGGCTTGGCCACAGGGTTGGCCACCCGCGGCCAAGTCATATTCCAAGTAGTGCCGACACCCTTAAACCGCGTTTGGTGAGGATCATTATTATTATTTTTATTTTTATTTTATCGGTTGTTCAACTTGAAAGTTGTATTTTCAAAGCAAAGCAAAGAAAGAGTAAATTAAATTAAATTGTAATTGTTAATGGTATTGCTATGTGGTATGGGTACTTGACACATCATACACGAAAACAATCTGCGAAGGGAGAGTGGTGTGTCCATCTACTCGATGGATTGTCGATCTATGGACTTACATTTATTTATCTCTTATATAACTTTTTTTTAATTAAAATAATTATAATATTTTCCACTTACATTTATTTATCCTCTGAACCAATGCAGCTCAATTTTAAATACAACTTTATTATATTTGATATTAACTCCATTTTAAATACAACTTTATCATCACGTATTACACCATGCTTTAATTCCATTTACCATGGTCCTATGTTCATTTCCATTTATATGTAAGAAGTATATTTTTATTGTTGGTGAAATCTATTTTATTTTTACTGAATTAGTTCTTAAATGTGGGTCAAATAATGTAGCAATCTAAATATTTAAAAGTTTAAACATGAAATGATAACAAAAAGGAGAAATGTTTTAATAACTTTCTTTGGGAATTGAAAATAAACCAAGCACCAACTAAAGTTGCAATTTTATATTTCCTTTTAAATAATCAAATATTATCTCCAAAAATAATTTACTTTGAAATTTTATCTAAAACCTAACTTTATAGGATAACCATCTTAACTCGATTTTACCCCTGAGTTTAATTAATGTGATTCTTATCTTATGTTGCACATGTTTTTTCTGGACTGTGACTTGGTTGCGGGGGGCTATCCCTGTGGCCAAGGTGTGGGCAGTTTTACCTTAATTATCATTATCTCTACATCATTCTCGTTTTCCCATTTTTCATAGAGCTCAGCTAATCAAATTGCCTAAATATCATGTTAGAGGAATTGTCCAATCAATTTAGGAAAACATGTGCTTGGCCTAATGCCTTAACCATGGATCAGAGATGAAAAGAGACGGTCGATTAGTTTACCACTTTCCTGCTAATGATATTCAGTTTACGTGGGTTATTAAGAGTGATAACTTGTAGATGACCTTCCACTTCACCCAGAACAACCTGCTTGAATACCACAATTTCTTCAGTACAATTTATCAACCAAAA